>JAAOAG010000259.1:0-69304 GCA_013186755.1 Fusarium begoniae
ATATAAGGAAGCAGAGAAGTTGACGACCAAGAACGCTCGGGATATGCCAAAGCGTAATCTACTGCTGCCTTCTCTAGGTGGAGGGGATTGGAGTTGGTTTCAGCCTTATGCTGAGGGGCAGGCTACAGCGGGAGATGAGGATTCCGGGGCTGTGTTTAATGCATTTGGTATTGAGAAGAAGGGTGATTTGATAAAGCCCGGGTTTCAGGATGGACCGTACGCTGCTGTCGAGGGGTTCTTGCAGTTGAGAAACCCCATCGTGGCTCCGAGCAATGCTCAGGATGTATGAAATGTTTTTGTATTTACTCTAGTCCGGCAACTTATGATCAAGAGGAAATGGCTTTCTTACAATGACATCAAGCATGACAATTTCCGTGAATCATCAACTCGAGCAAGGTTTTAATCGCTCTCTAAGCATGTTTCATATGTGATATCGTTTGCCAGTGTCAGGACACCCTCTGCTCACTAAACTCACCAAGTTCTCCGTGCTGGTTTAAGTTCTCCAAGTTCTGTCTGCTGATTTAGTCTCTCAGTCACAAGTCTCAACTCCAAATAACTCATCTCTCACTGAATTCACATCGCCAGCTACGTAGACTAACTAATCTCATCTAGATAGTGCACAAAGTAATCATCCTCCTCCTCATCCCGATCTCTCGCTACAAAGAACAAATGATTGATGCCATTCGCCCTCACCACGGTGAGCTGACTATCCTGGGAGATGGTACGACTGTCGATGAGCGTAGAGGTACTCCAAGTACCGTTCGTTCTAATAGTGCGCCGAATGCCACCTGCAGCAATGCCTCCAGCATTATCTCTTCCACAGTAGTAAAGAAACACCTTACCATTGTCGAATGCCACGGCTACAGGAGTGTTGCGCTGCATATCTCCTGTTGAGGATATAGCTGTGCCAGCTTCGAAAGAGTAAGCAGAGGTTACTGAGGCATGGGAATGAGACACTTACGTGAGCCGCTGTCAACGACATAATCTACAAGGAAGCTTCCCTCGTAAATAACGCAGCGCTTGTCATTTACGGTATCGTACCAGGCAGCGGCAAAGGAGTTGATCCAGAGATCATGAGTCCACAAGAGCTGATTGCTCTCTGATGTCTGAAGATTTAATTCCGTGAGTGCTCTGGCGTTTTGACTCATTGGGCTGGTAAAGGCTGTTAGCTGCTGGACACTCGATTTCTAATCAGCTCATGTCTTCTCACCTGCTGTAGTATATCCAAGCAGTGTCACCGTTCCCACAAGCAGCGAGCGTGGTGTTGCCAATTGGCACGCTGGCCAGACGTTTCTGCTTGGACTCGGAAATCTCTGAGAGATTGTAAAAGTCATTCGGGGTGACTTTGAACGGGTTGTCTGTTGTAAGGGCAAACACTCTCTCTACGGCCTGCGAGTTGATGCTCGCCATCTGAGATGGATTCAGGATGTATTGGCCATTCCCGACTTCTTGAGGAGGTTGGATTGGGTCTTCAGGGTCTGCATCCTTTGTGCCTGGCCAGAGACTAAGGCCAAGCTGGGCTTTCCCGGTGGCGTAGAAGAGCTTTATGACGCTATCGTCAGTGCTGGTGTTGTCGATGATAGCTGTGATGGGCGCCATAGTTTACTTGGTTGTGTATCAGTCAGCCTCAGCTTGAGAAGCTTCAAGTTCGGGGGGATCTCTTCACATCTCCTCTAAACTCGGGTGGGAGGTCCAACAACCCCTTCATCTTCCCTCTTTCCTCCACGCCATTCAAGCTTTTCATCATTATCTCTGATCTTCTCTCAGAACGCTTAGGCACAGCGCTTGCACTGCATGAGCTGAGCAACCTTGACTGTTGAAATGGCTTCACCCCGCTCTTGTGTCACTCCAAAGACCTTTACTCTTCTTGGCACCGGTACCTCGTGTAGCTTTAGTGAAGTGACTGTGTCATGTGAAACGTGCCGCAGCAAGGACGTTGGTACTCGTGCGAGGTGGCGTCGGTCCGAATAAACCGTGACGCATGTTTCGCGTAAAAAGTCCCGTTTATGTCTCTTGCATATCATATCAGATCATGTTCCCGATGGTCCTTGCTCGATTGGGAATCGGCTACATATCTCGATCTCGTTGTCACTTTACCCCGCTCGGGCCGCATCTGCTGGTCGGGACGGGACATAGTTGGTGTCATGCAAGTCATGTCTCTGGGGCTATCATCCGATAGGCTTATGCTGCTCGCCCCTACTTGAGCTGCAGAGACACCCCTCTTGCATGACAAGCTGTGATCACAAAGTCTGTGAAAACGTGCATCAGTTTCCACTTGCTGTATGAGGGATGGATCGGGCTGCGATACCATTGACCTGCTCTTCGGCACCTACGCCCCGTTAATTGAATTGAGTGATGCTTGAAACGGGTCAACTGTTATTCTTGGACGTACACACAGTCGCTTCGAAGCATGAAGCAGCTATCGCGCAAAAACCACTTTCTTGAGCAGGAACGGGCACCCGATATTCGCTGTTTTCATCGCCCACTCTCATTGCAATCATAGCGTCTGCCCCGCTGATTCTCTTACTTCAATCTCATCTATGAGGCTTCCTGAACAAGTCCACTTCAGACAATTACACTCACAACTGAGCCGCAAGTCATCATGGGCATCTATCCTGGAGGCAAGAGTACACGCATAGACTCTCCTCGCCATCTGACAATACGGCATTCTCGTCGTGTCGTCGCTTCCAATCGCCCTGAAGCCCGTCTCAGCACCAATCAATCTGTGACCGTCCTTGCCGATGGCAAAGTCGTCGAGGATGAGATTGACCCGCTGCCCCCAGGCGAGCAAAAGCTCAACTCATTTTGGGCCCCAGGCATCGAAGCAGGCCCCAAGCACATCATCTCAGTAAAGCAAACCATCCAAGCAAACGGTGATCAGCTCAATTTGGAGGCAGAGCAGCCTTTCTACGTTGACGCACCGCAATTCTCCCTGCCTGATGGAAGCATCCACTCTACATACCCTCCAGCGGGGTATAGCGATGATCATAGAATCTTGCCGCATGTCGTCTTGACGGATCCGCATCTCCCATGGGAGAGACTGGGGAGTCCGAAGGGCGGGAACAACAAGGCGCTCAAAGCTCAGATGAAGAGAGTGGCTTTGGGCGCAGAGAAGGCAAGCAACATACCACGTAACCGTGTGCCGTGGCTTGTTGTTCTCGCGTTCGCCCAAGACGAGGTTCGACTACCCCCAGAGGATCTCGATGGTCCAGGTAGTCTGTTCAGCAATACCAGCGGTGGTGTTCTCAAGCCCGTCAAGCAGTCGTCTACAATGACGGTCAACATGAGCATCGATGACTTGTGGAAGTTGAAGTCTGATGTTACGACGCCCGTCACGAGCCAACTCGGACCAGCTTCCATGAAAGATAGCCGTGGAGACTTCGTCTTTGTGCAGCCAGAGCTGTTCACCAGTCTCTTCTCGACCTTTGACGATAAAGGCAATCGCATCAAAGGCAGTGGACCAGATACATCCCAGTAGAAGTATCTTTCCCACGTGCGAAAGATCAACGGCTCTGGAATGGCTCTTGCTGGTGTCGAAGACACAGCTGTGTTCAGCATCGTCGTCGGCAATAGATCTGGGCCACTTGACAATGTCATCCCAACAACTATGTGCGCACATCTAGTCTCAATTGAAGGCGTGGAAGCCATGAGTTATCCGAGCCAGAACCACCGATACGTGGCTCTCTGTTCTTTATACAGCTGGAACTACACAGTTCTCCCACCAAATACCCTCAATGTTCCAGACGCTTTTGAGAACCTCGGTCGCACCCTCAACGTGCTGCGAGCGCCAGATGAGATCATAGCGCCTCTCAAAGCATCTAACGACAAGGCCCAGCAACTTGTTGGTCGTCGTTTGAGCGATGGGTATACCTTGATCAAATACCGCGTTCAGACAGGCGAGGCAACTGTGGCGCTGTATCGAGGTCCATTTAATCCCACGTACGTGCCTACTTTAGAGCATCTAACCAAGTGCTCAACTTCGGGCGTGGACTTGCAGATTCTTGATAAGAATCTGGGCATCATGGATGTGACGTACTCTGTAGCCTGGCAAGTCGGCCGTACAATGGCCCTCGGCGATCAAGCATTTGTCGCTGCATTGGGACGTGTCAGAACTGCAGTACACGCCGCCGCAGCGAAGCAAGTCAAGATCAATGCAGTCAAGGAAGTCAAGGATACAGCATTTCGCACTCGCGATGACCTCCTCAAAGATCTTGCGTCCATGGTCAAGGGTCTTGCTGACATCCATCTTCAAGAACGTGGTTCGGAGCCTCAAGAGCCTGGTGATGCTCCGGATACAAGACATCCTGGGGGGCCCAGGTTCAGACATGGAGGAGCTAAGAAGCGATGGCATCATAAGAAGCTCCAACGCCGTGATCGACCGACGCTATCATTCTCTTCACCTCTTTTCGAGGACAAATACCCAGCTGCCGCACTGGACTCTGTTCGCAAGCTGGCTGCAAGTCGATCAGGCGACCCATACGACGAGACCAATGATCCGCAGTCCTCAGATTGGATGACTGTGCTCTCGTGGCTGGTTGACCGTATGTTTCTCGCGGGGGTATCAGCGCACTATCTCGTGCCTGATCCGAGTTACCTACCACCAGAGAACCTACGCTTCTTCCACATCGACAAGAACTGGGTAGACGCTCTTATTGACGGTGCTCTGTCTCTTGGCAACCATTTCGGTACTGACGAGGACCGCGTCGCTATTAAGAAAGCACTCAATGACTACATCGGCCGTACGCCAGAGGGTATGGACCATCGCGTCCAGATACCCGCCTACGGCTTCTATCTCCGCTCAGACTTGGTCACCATGTTCCCAGATCTGCGCGTTGAGGTCTTATCCAATGATAGTGCCCTCAAAGCTGCTGGTCAGGATCCTCCTACGGGAGCACCTCTCTTACGGCATGAGATTGTCGCAGATGGCGTCATGATGGCATTCATGGACCGCGTTCCCGGCTCAGCGCAATTTTCGTCTTTGGTGTTCACACAACCAGCTCACCAGCAGCGATTTGCTGTTGCTCGTGGTCTAGACACTAATGAGGTCAAGGTCAACATCAGACGGCAGTATACTGTTGACCAAACCATCAGAGAGACAGACAAAGATAGACACAAGGCACTCAAGGAAGTTACATACACTCCAGCCACAGAGAAAAACATCTTTATATGGAACTCTGTACCCAGTCAAAACCTCAGTGACTTGCGTATGCTACGTCTTCCCGCCTTTGCGGACTTACAGCTCCAAGTGTTGCAAGACATGATGGGGAAGCAAAAAGGAACTGGTACAGCATACTTTGCGGATGATGCTTCGACTTCTGCACTGTTTGCCATGCAGCTCAATGATCCTATTTATAACTTGACCATCAATATGGCTGAGCGTGCTTCATCTGCACAAGCCTTGGCTAGCTTAGCTCCTCCCGACATGGGAGACGGAAGCCCGGAGTTGAGAACTATCAACATGATGGAGGCCGTCAGAGTCAAGAAGCTTTCTGTTTTCGGAACTGAAGTCTCTACTGCACCAGTGGAGGATGTTTCACATGAGGAAGATGAGTACAATGATCCAAACCATGAAGATAGCTTCACGAGAGCTGAGGACTACGTTTCTCCACTGGACGTGCTTTCAAACTACCTCTCGCCTCACGTTCGAGCAATGCCACTTCATCGAGGGCCAAGTGTCAGTGACTCAGACACCATCCCCACCAACGCCCGTAGAAGCGAAGTTGAACCCCGTCCCTTGAAAGACCAGCCAGCTGGTTCTGAGCCAGCATCAGCCCCCAGATTCCTCATGCGAGTCAGCAGTAACCTGACCGGCAATCACAGCCAAGTCGTCCTAGACAGATTCAATCTTCCCCAGGACCTCATTTTCTCCATCGTTCTTAAGCAGAGCGAGATCAATCAGTACCTCCTCATGGAAGTCACCATCGATATCGCATTGGGCTCACCCAGCGATGCTACATACGCTTTGATGTCGAACTACACTGGTCCTGGCGCACATATGTTGACGAACCTACGCTTCAATGTGATACCGACTACATTTCATGATCAGAACCAGAATCAGTATTATTTGCGTATTCGTCTACTTCCGAGGGCTGAAAAGGGTTGGGTCATGGCGCCGGCTGTGCCGGAGTTGAGTTTCTTACTTGGCTTGGCTAGTATGAATTCCCCTGGGTCTGCAACTAAATCTGCGGTTATTCGGTCTCGGGCGAGATATTGCAGAAACCCTGCCCTTCCTTTGGTGGAGCCCAATGTGATGATAGTGGAGAATCCTCCTCTATCTGTAGAGGTAGTCATGAGTTAGGTAGGAAACTATAGTTTGCACTGGGTAGAATCCTTTTATCACCATATTTCCAAGATATTATCAACAGACGGGTTTCTTCTGAAGTTCTAGTACTATCTCACACAACAAAATGTAAATCCTAAAAAGCATTGTCTTGAGACGTGGACTGACTCTCTCTGAGATTCATCACCTGCCTATCTCTCTTGAGGCTTTCAAGCGACAAGCGGCTGAGCCAAGCAGACTGCTTGCATCAAAGTTGGAAATCGACTCTTCTCTCTTTTCTCTGTGTCAGTGCTGTTATAGGTCCTATGCATATCAGCGACGTCAAAGATTGGTAGACCCCGTTTAGAAAATAAGTAGCCTTTTGCATATAATGATATTTAGTACGAGCACTTATGAAGTACGCCAAGGGTGTCACCTCTACAGACGGCGTTTACCATTTTCGATCTGCTGCATATCATTATCATGGCCATAGATTTGCAGGCCACATTTAGGTGCCCATCGTATAACGTTCTTACAAGTTGCAGATCCCCCACGGCCTGAATAAATGCATGTGTCCTAGCTCAGCCATAACGATGATGTGTTCCAATGCATGCCAGGTAAGCAATGGTCGACAATGCATATGTGGGGCTGCTGCAGTGGTAAGTCGAGTGCATCACGGCAAATGCCTTTCTTCAATGTCTCAACCATTGGTCGGTAGTCTACGCTATGACCTCGTGTTGCACAATAGCTACCTAATTTCTGTGTGCCGACTGCACCCGCGCAAATGGCTGAATGCAGTTTAACGACATCTTAGACCAGCAGCATGCCAAGATCGATGTATGGAACTTTTTCCATGCAGGCAATGCATTTGTGATATGCATTCCCAGGCCGGTCAATGCAACATAAGAATGTATCACGGAATACGAACTCAAGCCGTTTGTCTCATCTTGTTATTGCTCTGTATCCCTTTCCAGCTTCATGCAGCCAGCACCATACTTAATCATCGAATGAGGTTGGAGGCATCAACGCCATCTCCACCTTTCCGCGACCCGCTGACTTACGCATCTCGGCAAGAATGGCATCCCGATTCGCGGGGGAGGTGTACTTGTATACCTCGTCCGTGGGCATGCTCCACAGATAGATCCCGTTTGCATCCTGGAACATGTAGCCGTCTCCCCCGGCACTTCTCTCTTTAATCATGAGAGGCACGGGATTGGCGATACCGACGGACTCTGCAGCCAACCGACCGCTGCCGTCTGTCCCCCAGTAGAAGTCTGTCCTCATCTCTTCCGGGTCAGTCGTCCAATCATCGGGGACCTGGTTTGCGGGGATAGACTGTTACATCGATTAGCGACGCTTCAGGTTGTACGGATGGTGATGCGGAGCGCCAAGAATGCTGACGGGCAATCGGCTGGTACATACCATGGTCTTGTTGTCTTTGGGGACTGAAATGATTCAAGCGGTTGGTCTTTCTCCTTATGGATCGGTATCGTAGAGGGGTGTGGTGCGAGTGAGGGTACTTGGAGGAGAAGAGTTAGATGAGAGTGGCGGGGACTAGTAGCCTGAATTTATGTACAAATCTTTGTCACGTGCGTCGACCGAAGATGGAGAGGCAGAGTATGACGCAGCAGCTTTTAAACGAGTAATTGTTTTCTGTGAGCTGTTCTCTCCGTGAACGTCTGTCTATTTCTTCACTATCAATCCTCGTCTTACTCCGATCAAGGCACGATCAAACATATCTACCATGTCGACCACAGAGCCCGTTCTTCTAGAGCCTTCTTGGGCAAAGTCGGGGGATAAGTGGTTACGTACAGCGTATGTATGGAAAAGAGACCAGGTATGTACTTTGAGCTAGCGACATATTCGAACCCAAGTTCATCCATTTTTCATGCCGTTAGTGTCAACTGGAAGCTGATGCAGTCGTAGATATTTGACTGGATGGAGAAGATCGCCGCTGCTGGTGGCGTTGGACCTGAAGAAGACAAGGAAGCTCGCATTCTCCTCCTCACGACGATCCGCAGTCGTTTGGTCGATCTTTCGTGAGTTTCAAATGAGAATAAGCTCATTCTCTGAGTCTCAGCGACTGACCAAAGCAATAGCCTCCCAAAAGGAAGCCTATACATGGACAAAACAAGGAAACCAGATTCACATATTTCACGAAACATGAACCTAGATTGGAAGAGAGAAGATGAGACGCAATCAAGATTCAATGTCAGTCCCATATTCTTCCGTGAAGTTAACAAGACCTTCAAAGGCCCAGCACCAGACTGGTGGTGCCCCTACGATCTCCTTGGCCTCTTCCTCAGCCTCCTGGGGCCGGCACCAGCCGCTGCTGACAAGTACAACTTCTACCTCCCTCTCACAGGCGTTTACGGGCGCTGGTGCGCACGTATCGCTGGCAAACCAGAGAGGAGCTGGAAGTGGAAGCCGGATTTCAAAGGCGAAGGCACTTTGCCATACGTTTTCCAATGCACATGGAGCCTTGAAGTCGATGACAAGACCAAACAGCATTTGTGTAAATACTTTCTTGGAGCATCCACTGCAGGCGACAGATGGGAGGACAAAATACTTCCAAAGAATCCCAAATCTCCCACGTACACTGGAGCTTGGAGGGACCGTGTGGGAGAGGAACGTTTTAAGATGCTGTACAGATGTCAGAGATTAGTCAAGGTGCGCGAAAGCGACTACAGAGAGAAAAATGCCCCCAGTCAGACTACCGCCGGTGGCAGTCAAGTGGCTTACGGAAACTGCGCCGAGACTTACCCATTTATAATGATATCCTCAAGGTATGTTAATCATCGCACTTCTAGGAGGGTTCATTTCAATTGCTAATCCGATCCCACGCCTGTCATAGTAATACGACACAGAACTTGAAGTACATGTCAGGTCTTGCTCTCCAAAAGAACTTCCTAAAGGATGGAGAATGGGCCGAGTATAAAGCAGCACCCGACACTGCCATTTGGGCAAATTTGATGGCTCCTTGTCCTAATTGTACCATGCTTATTGCAATGGCTGGGGCAACTAGGTCCAAGTTCGACTTGGAGAAAGGTCAGGGAACGCCTCCAAAACCGATGAAATTGATGCTAGCAGCCCACGACCTGTCAGTAGAGGCCTGAACTTTCCAGAAGAGGGAAAGTTTGGCGGAATGTGTTCCTAAGATAGCTACCAGATAGTTTTGTCATTGACTACCATGCGAAGTTCATACTTTTATCTTTGTATATCACTCAATGCATCCTTAATATGCGGTAACAGATTTATCTACCAGACATGCTTAAGTGGTATACAAATGTCTGCTGGCCTTCTGTCAACCACCTATTGTGCAAGACGGGCTACAGCACCTTCAACTTTTATTTCTGATATAAGCTAAGCAAAATCACAATACCATAGAGTGTGTTCATAAGAAGTAACGTGAAAAATCGAGTGCCTATACGACTTCTTTCCTCTCTCTCTTTCGCTGTCTTGGAAAGGATATCAATTCTAGCCCATATTGCATTCCCTCTCGTTGTGATGAGGATTAGGCGGAATAACACTGGTCCTTTGGATGTTAAGGGTGAGAGAGGAAATAATGGGGCAAACGGCGACAGCTAACATCAGAAGCAGGGTTCGAGCCTCTGAGACCAACCAAGTTCGAATACGATTGCTAGCGTGAATGCAAGGAATGTGATTGACGTGTGACTCGCAATAACACAATTGACTCCAAAGCTACAGATGGGATACGAGGTGCTACTACTTGCAAAGGCATGTCAGGGATCAAAATTGCGAAGCGACAATCCCATTCTAGCGCCAGCGTTTGCACATCCACAGAGGATTTCGGCAGGGACAAGTGAGCAGACAAGAGACAATTATTCCTCGGAAGATAAGTGTAAAGGAGCTTTGCTAATGTACTCACAGTGGGAGGGATTCAGAAAGCCAACTCTTTCATAGGCAGCTAAGCTGAGCAGGGAAACGCTTCGGACCAGTGCGTAGTGCGTGGAGTGGATATTCTCGATCATCAGTCAAACAGCGCAGTATCGATTGCAAGGTGTGATTCATGAGTTGCAAAAACAGGAACTTGCTCTATTAAAATATAAAATACACTAAAGCTTTCCTCCCCAAGGTAAGCCTGGCATTCGAGTTATCATAGTGCCTCAGACAAGACAAGAGATCAGTACAAAGTCCGAAGCCACATCCTGAGATCAACATAGGTGTTAGGAAAGTATCGCAAACAAAGCTAGAGCTCTGAAAGCGGAAAAAGAAGTAAAATTGTAACAGCACGCGGGGCGAGGTACGTGATCCTCTCCATGATGCTGCTAGACTGCCGGAAGGTGATCTGACAAGACTGTGGTAGATACTTATCAAAACAGGGCAGCGGCAGCGACAATAGCAGCAACAAGCGCCATGGAAGTTCCCGTCTGCTTGACGGCAGAGCCGGTAACGGGGACAGTGGTGGGGTTGCTGGACCCAGTGGTGCCAGCAGCGGAGCCGGAGCCGGAGCTGCCACTTCCAGAGGAGCCCGAGCTAGATCCAGAGCTACCATTGCTGCTGGATCCAGAGCTACCAGAAGGAGAAGCGTTTGAGCTGGAGCCAGAGCTTCCGTTGTTACCAGAGCTAGAGCCAGAGCCACCATTGCTGGAGCTGCCAGAAGGAGAGCCATTCGAGCCAGAGCCAGAGCTTCCGTTATTGCTAGATCCAGAGCCACCGTTGCCGGAGTTACCAGGAGTAGAACCGTTAGAGCTGGACCCAGAGCTTCCGTTATTGCTGGAGCTGGAGCCACCAGAAGGAGAGCCGTTAGAGCCAGAGCCAGAGCTTCCCTTGCTACCGGATCCAGACCCACCGCTACCAGAGCTCCCAGGGGTAGAACCGTTAGGGTTAGAGCCAGAGCTTCCATTGGAACCAGATCCAGAGCCGCCGTTACCAGAGCTGCCAGAAGGAGAACCATTAGAGCTGGATCCAGAGTTCCCGTTGGAACCAGAACCAGAGCCGGAGCTACCGCTGGAGCCAGTGGTGTAGTGAGTGGCATAGGTGCAGTCAGTGCAAACAGGAACCTCGCTCTCGTTACACTCCTCAGGGGTACCCCAGGTATTCTCCCAAGGAGTGAACTTGATAGCAGCCTCGCCCTTCTTACCGCAACCGCAGTCAGCAGGGATGAAGAAGGTCTCGTAGTTGTACCAGTCAGAACACTCAGTAGGCTTGAAGACCGTCTTTCCACTGCAGCTGCCATTAGAGCAGTAAATAGCAGTGTACTCCTGACCTCCTTGACAAGAGCAAGGCGACGAGATGTAGACCCACTCGTTATCGCAGTCACTGCCGTTGGTCTCAACCATAATGTATACGACGCGAGAGCCAGAGTCAGATACGACACTGCACTTGCCGTTGACGCAGACGATGATCTCGTTGACGACAACGGTGGTGGGGTTGGGCCCAGCAACCGTCTTGGTGACAGCGGTGGTGATGGTGGTGGTACCAGTGACAGTGGCGGTCATGGTAGCCAGGTCAGTGACAGTGACACCAGAGGCGGCGCGGATGTAGACGGTGAGAAGGATGTTGGCGGGGACGGCACGGCGAAAGAGACGGCTGGGAGCAGCAGTGTTACCACCACAGAACTCGGCCTTGTCACCAGGGCATTCTTGGTCGCAGAGGTTGATGGCAACGCGGGAAACGGTGGTGGAGTCAACAGTAGAGCCACAGTAGCAGTCACTGTATATGTCAGTATACCTTAGTGTCTATTGAGAGGATATGAAATAGACTTACGTGTTGAAGACACCGAAGTAGGCGTCGGAAGAACAGAGAGCAGAGCACTTGTTGAGCGTCATGGAGGGGCTAGACTCGGCAAGCTCGAAGGTAGGGAAACCAGCAGAAGAGCGAGCACAGCCGAAAAGAGTGAAGGCTCCAATGGCAGTGGGGTTACCAGCAATAGTGGTAGGAGTGGACGTGGAAGTGGCAGAGCCGGTAAGGGTACTGCTGATGGGAACGGAGGCCGAGGCAGAAGCGGACGCAGAGACAGATCCAGTCTTTGATTCAGCAGTGGAACCGGTCTTGATAGACTCAGTCTCAGTTACAGAGCCAGTCTCAGTAACAGAGCCAGTCTCAATCTCAGTAGCAGACTTAGTGGCAGTCTCAGTCTTAGACTCAGAGCCTGACTCAGAAGCAGACTTAGTAGTAGACTCAGTGGCTGACTCAGTGGCAGACCCGGTCTGAGTCTCAGTGGCAGACTCAGTCTCGGTAGCAGAGCCAGTCTCGGTAGCAGTCTCAGTAGCGGACTCAGTGGCACTAGCAGTGGCAGACTCGGTCTCAGTGGCGGACTCGGTTTCAGTGATGGACTCAGTCTCAGTAGCAGAGCCACTCTCAGTCTCGGTAGCAGAGCCACTCTCAGTGGTAGACTCAGTAGCAGACTCAGTAGCAGTCTCGGTCTCAGTAGCAGACTCAGTCTCAGTGGCAGAGCCAGACTCAACGCCAGTGGTAGCAACACCAGCGAAAGTCTCAAGGGCAATCTTCTTGACAGTCAGGTTCACGGGGTCAGTACCGCAAGTCTGGAGGAACTTGATGTTGGGGTTCTGCTCAAGAGTGAAAGGCTGAGAGCTCTTGCTGTAAGTACCGGCACCAGCCTCAACAGGGCCAGAGTAAACCTCATTGCCATCAACAGTGATGGTAAGTGTGCAACCCTCGAAGGCACGCTTCATTATGCGCATGCGCTTGGCAAAGGCACTGACAGTGTACGAGAAGGTGACAACGGTAGAGTCACCAGCGGGAGTGGCAGAGGCGTCGGCGGAGACACTGAACTCAGCCTGGCCGTTGGCGCCAGCGACCATCTTGACAGCAACGACATTGCCATTGGAGTCGGTCTCAGGAGAAGAACCAGTACCATAAGAAGCACCCTCAAAGGAGACGGACTGAGAGGCGACGGGAGTGGCAGTAGAAGTAGCAGACTCGGTGGTGGTAGTAGAGCCAGTTTCCTCTGAGTTAGTAATAGCAGCAGAGCCAGTTTCCTCGGAGGAGGTGGCAGTTTCCTCAGTAGAGGTGGCAGTAATAGCAGAGCCAGTATCCTCAGCAGAGCTAGACTCAGTAGTGATAAATCCAGTATCCTCCGCAGAGGTAGTAGTATCAGCAGAGCCAGTATCCTCCGCAGAGGTAGTAGTATCAGCAGAGCCAGTATCCTCAGCAGAGGTAGTTATATCAGCAGAGCCAGTTTCCTCAGCAGAGGTAGACTCAGTAGTGGTAAAGCCAGTATCCTCGGCAGAGGTAGTGGTAGTAGCAGAGCCAGTTCTTTCAGTAGAGCTAGACTCAGTAGTAGAGCCAGTATCCTCAGTAGAGGTACCAGTAGAAGTAGAGTCACTAACTTGAGCAGAGGTATCCGTAGTAGTAGGTGAGGAAGCAGTAGTAGTGGAGCTGGAGACAGAGACAGAGACAGAGCTGGTCAGTCCAGAGCTTGTAGTCTGTGCAGAAGAGCCAGAGCTTTCAGAAGCAGAGGAGCTGCTGGCAGAAGAGCTGGCAGAAGAGCTGGCAGTAGAGCTAGAGCTTTCAGAAGCAGAGGAGCTGCTAATAGAAGATGAGCTGGCAGAGGATGAACTGGTGGGGCTTGAGCTGCTAGATGACGAGCTGGTGGAACTGGCGCTGGTACTGGTGCTGATAGTGACTGAGGAAGTTGGGGCACTGGAGGTGGAGCTGGCGGAGCTTGAGCTAATAGATGACGAGCTTGTAGAGCTAGCAGAAGAGGTCAAGCTGTCAGAGCTGGCAGAGCTGGAGCTAGAAGATAAAGACGAGCTAGCAGAAGACGAGCTAGATGAGCTGGTGCTGGTGCTGGTGCTGGTGCTGGTGCTGGTGCTAACAGTGACTGAGGAAGTTGGGGCACTGGAGGTAGAGCTAGCGGAGCTTGAGCTGACAGATGACGAGCTAGCAGAGCTAGAGTGCGAAGACAAAGATGAGCTGTCGGAAGACGAGCTGGAAGAGCTGGTGGATGAGCTGGCGGATGAGCTGGAGCTAGAAGGCGACGAGCTAGTCGAGCTGAGCGAGGAAGACGAGGAAGAGTCTGAAGACGAGGTGCTCGATGTAGTCGTAGTCGACTGACTAATGACTCCCAGGCCAAGGCCCAGGAGGAGGAGGGGAGAAACACGCATTGGTGATTATATAGTAGCGAATGTAGGGGGTAGTGATGGTAGACTATATACTAGAGGGTAAAACGAAGGACAAGGGTAATCTAATAAGAAAAGAAATCCTAACATTCAGGGACGCAATACTGCTATATATATTAAAACTTCTCTACCTTTTGTATTTTCCTAATCGCAGAACATTCCTTATTGTTTTCCCTTTTTCGTAATATTTTGAATGAACTTTCTTAGAGGTAACATGTTAAGCTTTCCAACTCTCCTGCCGTTAATCCGAATGTTTTACAGTTAACCGGGGCGGTGGATCTTGTCAGCCCGTCTGAAAATGGTATAGTCTGCATAGTGGCTAACTTAAACGACCGCTGAATGGGTGCCCCGTAACCGTATATCGACTGGAATTCAATACCCCAAAGAGAGCTAAACATGTCCGGAATGGTAATACGTCAGTGTCTCGGGCAGCGTAACATACTCGCCCAATCATACCAGTCACAGTTCTATCGTAGCGCTCAATCAGTGCCGTTAACGCCGCTTTTAACACAGATCTCACGATGAAAACAAACTTATCTACAGCCACAACGCTCCAGAAAAGCCATCCGCCACAGCCGTTGCGACCGTTGCACCGATGCATTGTCAATTCTTTCATTGCTGAATTTTTGGGTAGTGATGAAAGCACTTCAAGAGGAGGCACCGAGATTCTACAGGTTTACCTCATGGACCCTATTTTGAGTTTTAACTTGGTTAGTGGACTAGAGTCGGCTTTTTGCTGCCGAGGCATGGAGACGCGAATACCATTGAATAGGAGAAGACGCAACCGTTAAAACCGCTCAGTCTTTCACGAGGTTTTAATTTCGATGGATGCAAGGGCACTGAAAGCGGAAGGGTGACGTGATGCGATCCATTTAAGTTAAGTTCCCTACATTCATCTCCTGCTACTGGCACTTTTGCTCCATCTGCAAAAGGTTCAATGTAAGGGTGTAAGCTCTTAGCCAGTTTAGCGGAATGTGTTCACAAGATATCTACCAGATATGCTCAAGTTCGTACTTTCATCCTTGTATATTGCTAGGGCTATTCCTATAGGAATGGTGGTGTGGTTCCAAAATACCAGATGCAGAAATACCTCGAAGTTACCCTTCTGTCATGACTCGTTTGTGCCTCTGAAAGTGCCTTCGCAAATGCCGAGAAAAACTCTCCACGATAGACACGATTCTGGATCCCAGCAAGCTTCTCCACGGCCCAGCTGGTCTGCTCCTTATCTGTACTCTCTATAGCACATAGAAACAACGGTCTCAAGTACCCAGGGTTGATTCTTCTTGCTTTACCCTCCTCATTGCCACTACAATCTCCCTCCAGAATCTCTTTAATCCTGCCCAATGCTTCTGTAGAATCTGGAGATTGAGACACAGGATCGCCAAGCTGTCTGCCGATGTCAATAAATTCGGCATGATACGCAGCCTCACAAATACTGATAAGACTCGAAATCATGTGCGCGATCCTGGGAACCATTTGGGAGCGCAGATGCTCCGGAGACTGACGCTGCGTAGCGCACCGAGCTTCCCATAGTGCCCGCAGTCGTGATTTCAGACTCGCCATTCGTTCGACTACTTCCTGTTGGTCTTTGCGTTTCGTGCGCGATCGATGGTAAAGTGACAGTTTGGCAATCTCTCCAGATAGAGTTTGAAGTTGGCAGTAAAAGTCAAAGATTGGAATGCTCAAGACCTCGTATAGGTGATTGGATATTTCTGTCTCTTGGCCGATACGAGGTCTGAGGTTCGGTATTGGGCCATTGAAGTTTGGGAGAAGATTGAGTACGCTTTCGGACAGCAGACCCATTGCTCCACCTCGAAAAGAAGCCGAGTAAAGGATCTTCAGCCAAATGACTATGCGTGTGCAAAGCTCCGAGTAGGAAGTTTGAGTCTGTACCCAAGCTTCTAGTCTTCGTAAGAAGATTCGGCTCGGTTCTCTCAGGTAAGGTGTGATATCTCCAGAGTGGATCAGCTCAAAAATACACAACAGAAAGACAGCCACCAGAACAAGCTCAAAGTCGTCATCGCCATCTCCCAACAACTCTTCGACATTCTTCCTCGCGGATTGATAGTGAGAGAGTGACTCGGACGTGGAAAGGGAGAAGACCTGTCCACTGCATAGAGTTGCGACAGCTGTAATGCCGGAAGAAATGGCTAAACATGACTTCCCCAGATGCACAATATGCTGTTTGGCGAGTTTCCAGTTGAGGGGATCGAATGGTGTGATACCAGGGCATTCCACTGTATCAAGGAAGAGTTCCGTCATGTAAGGGGACTGAGTACGGAGAGTGAGGATATCGAGCGTGGTAGTCAATTCGATATCCCGAGATATCAGGTTCAATGGAGACTCATCGCGCTCGTAGTTGTCATCCACGATAGGAGCTACACTTCGATACTGAAGAGCCTTTTGTAAACAGGCAGTAACGTCGACATTTGTTCTGCCCTCGTAGAGAAAGGGAGTTTGATTCGTCCTCTCAGTTGAGAGCACATTTGATGACCCTTGGTTTTCATAGTCATCGGTGAGCGACGGACTCGAGTGGGATTGATTGACATCATACACCTCCGATGCTTGAGGTGCTCCCCCGAAGTGGAATGATGGTTGACCTGGTGGTGAATTGTCGGCGCTGGCAGTCTCCCGGAAGACTCTTTGGGGTTTGTATGTGCATTGGCGTTGTAATCTTGTACAGTTGTTACAAACAGGCTTCACCTCATCGCATTTGACTTTGCGAGCTCGGCAAGTGAGACAGCCGCTCCGGACCCGGCCACGATAGCCTTGGTGCCTTGTCGTCTGCATGATTGTCGCTCGTCGTAATGGACCGAAGGTGATCGCACTAATGACACCTCAATGCGGATCGGCTGCGTGCCGAGATCCCGCTGCAGTGCTCGTAACGAGATGGAGAAGGTCATGATATCGTCAATTCAATTCATTCCCCATCACGGCCCGCGCGTTGTAAGATCTCGCAAGCCCCAGATCAGCCCTTAGACGATAACCATGTGCGTGCTTGATTGGCTCAGAGGAGAAGTGCAGATTGCGGGGCTTATCTGCAAGCGATGATTCTTATCTCTAAGCGAGGTGCAAGCTTCCTTATCTTATCTGCTCAACTGCTTGGCCATTTACTGCCCCACTTCTGGTTGGAATAGCCTCAAGAATACAAGATTAGGTACCCTACAGACAGAAAGAAAAAGAGATAGATTTTATATACACAATAGAGTCAGAAGGAGAACACATATAAACAGTTCTAAATACTTATTAAAATTAATACTTTTATACTTTTAGCTAAGTATTACATTAGGCTCTTTAATTTTTTATTTTCTTAGTACATTACTATAGTCTTATAAATAATAAAAGTATTATAAATAAAACGTTCTACATCTACAGAGTTATTAGAGTGCTTGAACATGTACATGAGTTATGTTAGTTAAGGATAATATCTATAACTTATATGTCTAAATCATGATGCCCTTTCTTGCTTCTAATTGTCGTTCCAACACCGGTCTCCAGCTTTCCAAGTCCCTGACCTCAAGCCCCTCGATCTTGGCTTCATCGTCCCAAACCCTCAATTGGCACATCTCCTGACACCACTCATCAGCACCAAATTCAGCCCTCTCATGATCACTCATCGGCCCGCCCTGGTACGCAAGGCTTTTCTTACTCGCATCAGAGAGCTTGTTCATATACCCTTCATCCACTGCACACAAATACCGCTTAGCAGCAACATGTGATTCCACCAGACGCGCAACCTTCTCAGAAAAGCCTAGCGCAAGAACGAACTGTGCACCCAGAGTCTCGTGTCCGACTCTACCGACGCTTGTGCCCGTTGCTTGTCCGCCTAGGTTTTTGGCTTCTCCGCCGGTGAGTTTGCGGAGGTCTTTGGCTGGTGCATATTGACCTATATCGTGAAGTAATGCAGCGATTTGAGTAGCTTCATCCACTGGTGGTGAAACGGAGGCAGCTTGAGCAGCGCATTGGAGAGAATGTTGGAGTTGAGAGATAGGCTCTCCGATGTAGGGTGTGTTTTCAGAAGCTTGGAGAACAGATATAACGTACTCGGCCACGGAAGATGGCGTTGGGATTGTTGGAAATTCCATGGTTGCGTTGACTGTGTAGACTTTCAAATGATGGTGATCAATATGTTGAATTGAAAGGTTGGTATAGTGGAAAACAAGCCCAAAGTTATAGACTTACACATGAATCATTGCATTTTCACAAGAACTACTACATAAGTCGACTGGCCATTCAGGACCTATGCATTCACCATGCCTAATCAACCGATTTAGAGCCAATGATGCCCCCCGCGTTTCGTATCTGCAAAGTTCTTAAGATTTCCGGTTGTCGGTTCTCGCTTGTCGCTTGGAGTGGGATAAGATAGGTTGGTGCCATTTATTCTTTAGCGAGGGATACTAATGCGGCTAGTGAGCGATAGCCGACCGACCTCGATTTCTTATGTCGGGCCGAGTAGCGAGCAATACATGGATAAGGGCAAATGAGAATGAGCGTGGAGCTCACGAGACAGAACATCTCTTACAACTTGAAGACCAGAAGCTTTAGAATATATAAAAAATATAATTGTCGACGATACCAGGTCAAACCAATCAATTCACTGCGTGCTCCTGACATCTCAAGGCTTTAACATTCCCATTCAGACTTTTCGCTTATATTCATTAAGCATAACTTTCCAACATGGTGGTCACCGATGACCAGATCTCCTTCTTTAAAAAGAACGGCTACCTGATTGTCCGCAACTTCCTACAGCCTAAGCAAGTCAAAGACCTACAATCATGGGCCGAGGAAGTACGAAACTGGAAACCTACTGAAGATTCGGAATTCATGCCCTACGAGGTTTGAGATACCCTAAAAGCGACTTGACTCAAGGGATAAAAGCTAATGTGGATCAGGAGGTCAATGACAAAGGCCAAACTGTTCTCTGTCGAACTGAGAACTTTGCCGACTGTCACAATGGGTTCAGCAATCTGCTTCGAAGCCCAAAGTTGCTTGGTCTTCTGAACGATCTTGCAGAGGAACCTATGCTTTTGTTCAAGGAGAAGATCAATTACAAGCTCTCTGGAAGCGGTAAGATGCCCTCTGCTTAATCTGTTTCTATCCTTGCCCGGAACTAATATTTAATAGGCGGATTCGCACCTCACATTGATGCTGTTGCCTACACGCATATCAAGGATGTGAAGCACCTTACAATTCTACTGAGTGTGGATCCTTCCAATATCCGCAATGGAGGGCTAGAAGTTGTTGATGGCAGCCACGAGATGAATGTTCCTATTAACAAGGCCACTAACTGCATTGAGTCGACTTGGGTTGACTCTCACACATGGACGCCTGTTGAACTAGAAGCTGGTAAGTCACTCATGTTCTATACATCTAGTACCTCGAACTAACAAATTCTTAGGCGAGCTGCTCATCTTCACTTCCTATCTGGCTCACCGAAGCGGTGCCAACAAAAGTAGCTCAGACCGTAAGGCTATCTATGCGACCTACAACCGTGCTTGCGAAGGGGATCTACGCCAGGGATACTATGAGCATAGGAAGCAAGAGTGGCCGGCTACACATATGCGAATGGCTGGGAAGTCTTATGAGGCGGGAGCGTTGACGTATGGCTTTGGATCTCCTATGCTTAGTGTCGATGCCGGGAAGCAGGTTACATTTTAGACACCTATATCTTGTGCAGACTAGGCCTGTTATTATCCTGCTCGGTTTCAATTTACGTTTGTTTTTAAATCATTACTTATTCTTTCAAGTCCTCTGTTCGATGCTCACTTAGGTCATGCGTTGCAAAATTAAAGGCTGAACATACGGGAAGAGGGCTTAGTCGCAGTCCCTGATGGTACTTAGTAAATTCTCGTATCTCAACGGGATAACTGTGGGGCATTGGTCTGTAGGCCCCATCACACCCTGAACAATGGTATCCACCCGATAATCGTATCGATGAGCTAGTCGTTTTGCTGCCCTAATGGTCTTAGCGCTGTCACAGCGTAGAGTGCCAACTACGGCTTTTTTTCCCCGAGTAATGAACAGGGCCATTGCAGCATGGACCTAAAAAAGAAGACAATAGTGCAACTGTAGCATGCCGAGTAACCGAGACTAATACTGTTTTGATCCCGCATTCGAGTTAATCCAGTAGCATGGCCCACTTTGGATCAGATCCAAAGGGCCAAAGCGAAAGCCCAAGGTAGTGTGAGCAGACCGAGATTAGGCAGGCTTTACAGTTCCCAAAACCAAGAGACGCATACGCGGGTAGAAGTCAAGTCCTCCTCGGGATATCGGCAACTATTTGGCAATATGAAGTTCATCAAACCCAATCAAATTCAGCAAAGCTGCCCACGTACACTCACCGAGCTACTGGTTGTTGCATAAGATAAGAATTTCACATGAACAGCGAATAACGTTCCACAATCAGGGCACGCGAGAGCCTATCTTTGACCAGGGCTGTTATCAAACTATGCAAGAAGGGTGTTGCAAAGCGAGGATATCCTTAGTGTCCAAGCACAAGGCACTGCCTATCATGTATATAAGTTAAGAGCTTCTCAAGCATATTATCAGATGGAAACTTCCAAGAAAGATCATTCCGATACTATCCGGCTTCAAGATCAGTATCATGGATAGCAAGACTTCTCCAGAGACACCTGCTCCAAAGAGCCAACATAACGATGAATCCTTCAAGAACGACACTGTTGTCAATGCCACAGATGTTGAAATCCCTACCAAATCTCGCACGTCAGCCATTACAGCAATCCTGACAAGTGGCCTGGCTCTATTCTCCGATGGATACAACGCGCAGATCATCGGATACATGAACCCTGTCCTTGCCAAGTTATACCCAGACAGCTTCTCCAGCTCCATCAAGACTCGACTCTCCAATGCATTCCTCATCGGCGAGGTCCTCGGCATGCTCTTCTTTGGCTATGCCATCGATAGACTTGGTAGACGGACTGGTATTGTGTTTGCTACCTTGTTCCTAGTCTTGGGTATCATCCTCGCGACCGCGGCGCATGGCAAGACCGAGCTGGGCATGTTTTGAATGATGATCGTTGGGCGAGGTATTGCAGGCTTTGGTGCTGGTGGTAAGTGAAGAAAAGGGACTTGATTTGAGAACACATTTGACTGATAATTGTGGTAGGTGAATATCCTACTTGCGGTACAGGAAGTACTGAAGCTTCAGACGAGACCTCATTCGTAAGACGCCGACGTGGACTCCTGGTCGCCGCTGCAACAGACTTTTCTATCGATCTCGGATTTGTTATGGCAGGCGTAGTCGCATTGATCGTGCTGGCAGCCTACCATCAACATGTGGGCGATGGTGTCTGGCGTATCAACTTCGGTATTGGATTTATCCTACCAGTAGCTCTTTTGTTCCTTCGACTTCGTCAGTTTGACTCGACGCAGTACAAGAAGCATGCAATCAAGCAGGACATACCATACCTGCTTGTGATCAAGAGATATTGGAAGCCTATGCTTGGAACATCCTTGGCCTGGTTTTTCTATGACTTTGTGGTGAGTATACGGCTGATAACTTGATTCAATGAGTCACATCCAATTTCAGAAGTTTGCTGATACCGGTTACAGACATACCCTTTTGGAATCTTTAGCTCGACAATCATCGCCACTTTGAATCCCAAGGACACCCTGCAGCAGAATATCGGTTTCGGTACAGTCGTGAACTGCTTTTACCTCCCTGGCTGCGTCGTTGGAGGACTTCTCATGGACCGCATTGGCCGCAGACAAACCATGACTCTGGGTTTTCTCGGATGGACGATCCTGGGCTTCATTATTGGTGGTGCTCTATCTCCGATCCAGTCCGTCTTCCCTTTGTTCATCGTGCTGTACGGCATCTTCAACGCACTCGGAGAGATGGGTCCTGGCGTAAGTATCAACTACCGACGCGCAACTTGGCTATTTACTAACATCAAAACAGGTCGCCACGTTTCTATGTGCTGCAGAGTCTTTCCCAACACCTCTTCGAGGACACTTCTTAGGCTTCGCGGCAGCCGTGGGCAAGGCTGGTGCAGCAATTGGGACACAGGTATTTTCGCCCATTCAGGACTCTTTCTCCGATAAACAGCAAGGTATCCAGGCTGTGTTTCTCATTGGAGCTGCCTTTGCTGCTGTGGGTGGTCTTGTTGCGTGGTTTCTCATCCCAGATAAGGACAAGGAGCTCGAGAGCGAAGATGCTCAATTCCGACTGTACCTGGAGGAGAATGGTTACAAGGGATCATTTGGTGAAGTGATGAAGGACTAGAGTGGTATCTTCAGTTACGAAGCTCAAAGTGAGATAGCAGGTGGATGATGGATATGCCAACATGCAGATCCCTTTAATTAGCTTCCGTCCTGTTCAATGATTAACTGCAAAGCTAGGTAGAATACGAACAAAGATGTAAACACTACCTATTACAAGCTTACTTTTTAAGTCAATTTCTTATTTCAATCATAAAGCCAGCCATGAAGCTGGTAATCTCATTGGTCCACACCGGGGGGATTTCAACGCTATCGGGGCGCTACCGAATGCCACAGGCTAGGCCGCCAATAGTTATCTGTATGCCCCTCAGCCACTTTCTCGCAGTCTGCTGATATAAAACTGGTTTATGCCCTGTTTTCCCTCACGTTGTTGATTCCTTTTTGGTACATTTTTACAAACCCATCACAGTCGTTTCCGTTTTCCCTCAGAAGCCTGCCAAGATGGTTTCCAACAAACTAATTGCGGCTGCCTTTGCAAACCTGGCATTGTTAGCTTCTGTTAATGCGGGTCCTTGTAAGCCCCAGAGTATCGCTACATCTGCCACTGAAGCTGCTTCTGTCACCTTTGTATCCGACACTACTACTGCCCTTTCCGCTACTATCGAGACAAGTACTGCCACTACTCAGGGCACAACGACAACTGAGATACAGACAACTACAACTCTGACTCATGATGGAACAACTATGAGCGAGTCCGTGAGCGAGGCATCAACGACTACCGCCATAACCGAGAGCACGATAGTTGGCAGCAGCAGCGACACTACACTAGTCACCACCAGTGAGGCTACTACAGCGCCAACCACCACCGAAGGCACAACGACCGTAGCCGAGACCGCTGCAACCACTACAACCGCCGAAGTAGAGCCAACAGAACTTCTTATCAACGGCAACTTCGATCTAGGAACAGTAAACCCCTGGCTATCGGACACCGACTCCATTCAGCTTGGCTCCTCCTCACCTTACCAAGGTCCAGCCTACGCCCACCTTCAATTCGGAGAATCCGAGGACAGCGAGTCAGTCAACAACAGAGTCTACCAAAAGATCGACAAGTCGCTTCTCAAAGCAGGCAGCTATAAACTCTCTGCCTGGCTCCGCGTCGACCAAGCGACCGTTAGCCAGCTCGACGATGGGTGCAATGCAATGGGTGTTGGCTGCTACTATGGAAACCCGAGTAACATTGTGCCCGTCATAGGTGGCTCGAACACAGTCAGCGCCTTTGATGCTGTGAATCAATGGGCATCTCTAGATATTACCTGTTCACTTTCGCAGGATAAACTGGACCAGTATGGCTATCTCAGTGTTTCTGTTGGATTCAGCTGTAAGAATGCGGAGGGCGACGTTGATGCAGTGACCTTCGAAGAAGTTGGTATTTAATGGCAGTCATTGATCGTCATATAACACTTATAACATCCCAATGTACACCAAGCCAACCGGTTCAAGATGCCCAATTGGCTATGTTATTACTCCATATCGCTTCCATCGCTCCCTTCGTTCCGTCAAATCTTCAGGTACAGATTCATCCGTGTTCCCGTCTATCGGTGAATCTACCTCTTCTGTATCAAGCGTTGGCCTTGCCCTCAGTATTGCCATCGTTCTATACACATCGAGCTTCGATGCCCATACTAGCATTTCAGACTCGACAGCAAACACAAGTGAGAATTCTGAGTTGTCGCTATCATCAGCACCCCATTGGACCTCGCATACATGCGTATCTGCTTGCATGAGTGACTGAGGTGAAAATGAAAGGAGGTGCGGACATACCAGGGTTCGAAGTCGGAGAGACAGAGAGTATGTGCCTCAGGTTGAATCGCCCCTTAAGCAGCAACTTTGTCTGTTTCTCTTCAGATAAAGATTTCGACCTATGAAACAATGGGTCTCCCATGGGCTCCCCGAGAGTTTCTGTAAAAAGGAGAAGTATGTGCTGGAATAGGTAGCCGCGGTACTATGGTGTACTTGTCAGTTCTTACAAGGTTGTACCATATTCTAAGGCTGCTTACTAGCTTGGTCTCGGAATTCTGTGTCACATAAAGTTGCTTGTGGAGAATCAACTCGCCGAGACCTTCTGGATCGATGCCTTTCCAATCTAGCACGTTCTTCTTCAGAAACTCAGTAACTGGCTTAGTGTCCTCAGAATTGTTGTTTTCCTGGAGTCGAGCTATAATTCTTGCTATTGATGATAATGCACTTTTGCGATCTTGTTTCTGCGCTTCTGAGACATCCCACTGGCTTTTCAAGTACTTGGCCGCGTTAGTAACGAGCCACCGGCAATCAGACACTAATCTATCCATACCTTGGCAAAGGCAAAGATCGTGGAAACACGGTTAGCTCTTGTTGGCATAATCTCCAGGCATCTCGTCAACAAGGCTCTTGTCTTATCCTTATCCCTCAAACGTTCGTCTTCCAGCCAAACCTGTATGCTGATTCTAGCAAGTCGATCGGCGGCATGTGATAGAGATTCAGTGTCGATCCTGTGCAAAAGACATTCAAATGCTGGAGCCCATTGATGTTCGGCTGGCGGACGTAGCAGGTTCCGTTCCATGATGAGAAGGAATAGAATTTGTAGACTTGCGGGTTTTTTGAAATTCTGAAAAGTTGGCTTCATATATATCTCTAGTTCTTCCTTGATCCTAAGGACCTCGTCGAGGTTTTGGAGGAGTTGGCGCTGCTCAGTGAGCAGAATTTGAAGCTCCGTGGAACTGGCGTCGACTTGTGCTTTTGCTGAAGACCAATCGTTTGTTGATGAACCAGTTATAGGGAGGCTTTTGGTAATGTTCGACAAGAGCGAGATTGTCTAGATAATGATTAGTACTTGCGTCATACTTGAGAAGATCGGCTCTTGTGGCATTACTTTCAGAAACCCATAGCAACTGATTCCCATCAGGTCTTGCACTGTGATCAAGTCACTTGTCTTTATCTTGAGATCATCATGACAGTACTGAGCAAACCATAGAACTAGCTCTTTCCGAGAACTTTCAGTAAGTTCCTCATTTGGATCGATGTCTAGGCTAAGACTCGGGTCCAAAGCCCGGGCAAGTAATACCAGTGGCACAGCTTCCCCAAGACAGGACCAAATGTGGAAGAAGTCGTTGACTGGGAAAGGTATCCTGTCAAAGTACCTCTGCATTCCCGGTACTGTGAGTAGCTTGAGCTTTAGCTTAAGACATTGTATCAGCAATGGCTGGTCTGATGTTGACCTAAATGTCTCGGGAGTGACAGAATCTTCCTCCCCAAAATCATAGTGCTCAGAATTGACGATGTCATCCTGATATACAGGCAATGCGATAACAGACATGATAGAGATGTCCCCTAGGCTCAGCCCCGAAAAGACAGACCAATTGTGTGATCTTGCCACCGAGCTTCGGAATGAGTAGTCCATGGTTTCTCTCACTGCGCGGCGATATACACGTGATGACTCAAGATCGTCATCGAAGTCCAACTTGGATATAGAAAGGCTGGTGTCGGTGATGATTGACGCAGCTGGTGATTCTGCAGGTAATCGCTGACTTGTGTTTCGAGACGGAGACGCGCTCATTGAGAGGATGCTCATGCGCCTGGAAATAATCGTCTGAGCATCCAAAGCGTCCTCTATATTCATCAGCCTGCGCGACAGAGCGTTGTTATTGTCTAGGAGATCTTTGACAGTATTGGAAAGCTGCTCCTGATGTTCTTTTGCTCTTTGGCCTGAGTCACTGTGGATGTCAATGAATCAGATATTGTTCCAGTCATTGCATGATAAACGCACCTTTGCAGAATCATCAAAACAAGGGTCATTGAGCTTTTGAAACTTTGCAACCTATTGAGAAGAGTAATGAATGTACTCTCCTTCCATACCCACTGCAAGCGACCTCTTAACGGTACCTTTTCCACGCCATCTTTAGTCCACAACGACCGAAGTTCCTTGTGTAACTCCGAGTAAAGAAGGACCCCATCTGTGAGTATCGCCACGACCTGATTAACTCCAATCAACTCGGCATGCTGAATCTTCACAGACCCAAGGTTTTTAGTCAAGCTTTGAAGCCCAATCAGTATGGCCTGGGTGCTCTGGACTTCAGAGTAGACGTGCGCCGCAACCTGCGGGGTCTCTTTCGCGGCTGAGGCATACGGGCTAAGGAACTTGACAGCCTCTACTGTGATTGAGATGAGCCCTGCGATTGAAGCGGCAACACTCAACGGATCGGACATTTTGGGGATGAGAGGCCGAGGTCGAGGTTGAGCGGTCGCGAGAGGTCATGAAAACTTGCGAAGGGAGCCTGAGACAGCATTATTGATTACCTATTGAGGCTGTGTTGAAAATGCCAAGCCCAGTTCAGCCCTGGAGGGTTATGTAATCAACAGCTGAGGTTTAGATGATATCATGATTATATTCATTAAACCGAAACAGACATCGCTGGTGCCTTTAGTAATCAGAAATTTACCTGGGGAAACATGTCGATGAAGCTATAGAAGTTTTGTTTGTAAGTCGGCATTCAAAATAACCATTGGCTGTCTATGTTACTTTACTCAATGCAACCCGGTGCTTGGCTCGGGATAAAACGAGGGTCTGCAGGGATTACACCCTGCCAAGCATTATTGGGCTGATATTGTGCCAACAAATGGCTATTGGTGCTATCATATACTTGGAATTGGCAGATTTTTTGTTAATATCACAAGTCGTGAACTTTTTTCTTTAAAGACACAAGGTTGACCTGGTATGCGCATGAGCTTGACCTCCAAGGTGCACGCGCATGGCAAGTGCTCCCCAAATTATCGTAATAGTGTCCAAAGACGAACTAGTACTATAACTTCCCAGCATAAACGGTAGTACACAGTTACTAACAGACAAAGTGTTGGAATCGAATCCAAAGATGAGATGTCAAGTAAAAAGAACAGATTTTTATTCAATCCCAGTCCTTTGCAAATAGTAAGAGTAGTGCTGTCATATATATACTACAGCTCCCATAGGTAGTACTCAAGGAAGATGCTCAGGACCATCTATAGGTGGGAATTTACACAAGATAAATAATACTCCGAGCAGCTGCAATTGGCTATTCAATACGACATCTCTGCATACCATTGCGATATTGGGTTTGGTTAGTGAGAAAATTAATTCTAAGCATGAATCCTCGATAAGCTCGTGCGCCAATCAGAGCACCCGAGCTCGGATATTCGGCAAGTGAGCTTGCACGCACGGTCACCAGATTAACGGCTAAAAAGTGCCGAAAGCTAGATCTCGTGGCTCGGGAGATCGCTTGTTCTGGAAGGTCGCGATGAAGCTTGATAAGATGGGCCGCTGCAGCTTAATCTGTGTGATACAGGATGTACCGAAATGAATAATACGGGAGAGTGAATTTAAATATTTACGAAGCGGTCAAACCTTTGTCTTAAGACGAGTATTGAATGCATTCCTTGTGATTCTGCCTGGGCAATGTAATCAAGACACTGCCCTGTTTCACGGTACCGGGATGACCCAGAGATCGACAGTACCCACTACTCATTGTCGCCTGACTCCCGCGCTGTATTGGCTAATCCTACCTCCGGATCATCAGGAACCTTTGGCATTGACAAAAGATCTCCCCCTTTAATCAGGAAGGTGGCATTAATCTTTCGCAGCGATAAGACAATTTGTCACTTTTACTCGTATAGTAGAACATATGGAATGCGGGCTATTCCGTGATATAGTGGCGCCCGATCGAGACCGCCTAGATATATATATATATGCAGTCTCATCCTCCCGTCTTGGCGGTATCTCTCTTGTACAACCACTGTTCTCCCATTCAAGTTTGATACCATCTGTCATCATGAAGACAACTTTGTTGAATGTCCTCACGGCGCTGGCCCTTGTCGGCCAAGGCAGCTGCACACCAGCCTCCAGCCTCGACAAAAGATACTTGCAAAAAGAGGCCGGTATCAAGTACAAGGTCTTCGAGCACGCTGCCACCGGTTCCAAGACCAAGATTGTCTCCAACTCTGGAATCTGCGAGACAACGCCAGGTGTGAACCAGCACTCCGGCTATTTCTCTGTTGGTAAGTACCCCATTAATCACTTCTGCAAATTTTCTGACGGACGATTTCTTCAGGTGATAACATGAACATGTTCTTTTGGTTCTTCGAGTCCCGCAAGAATGCCAAAACAGCTCCACTGGCCCTCTGGCTCAATGGTGGTCCGGGCTGCAGTTCCATGATCGGCTTGTTTCAGGAAAATGGACCATGTACCTTTAACAACGGAGGGTCTAAGCCTACTCTGAACCCCAACTCTTGGAACACATTTGCCAACATGGTAATTCCAAACTCCTCTCCATCATAGCAATGGACTAACAGTCGAAGTTGTATGTTGATCAACCCATCGCCACCGGTTTCAGCTACGGCACCGACGACGCTGTATCCACTCTTGCAGCTGCCCCTCGAGTCTGGAATCTCCTCCAAGCTTTCTACGCTCAGTTTCCTGAGTATGAGAATCGCGACTTTGGTCTTTTCACCGAGTCTTATGGTGGACACTATGGTCCTGAGTTTGCGTACTACTTTGAGCAGCAGAACGCTGCTATTGACGCTGGAAAGATCAAAGGCGAGAAGATCAACCTCGTAGCGCTTGGCATCAACAATGGCTGGATTGATCCTGGTAAGCCTTTTCACACGCCTTGAGATTTAGTTGCACTGCTAATATGTGACATAGGCAACCAGTACAGAGATTACATTGACTACGCTGCCAACAACACCTACCGCAAGCTCATCACACCAACTCAGTACAGCAAGTACCTCAACACGTATAACCAAAAGTGTGTCCCTGCATTTGCCAAGTGCCCCGGTCTGACGGGTAACGATGCTGCGTGTGGTAACGCAGATGATGTCTGCAGCTCGGCTATTGAAAGCCCTCTGGAGAGTTTGGCAGACTTTGATGTCTATGATATCCGAGCTTCAAGCAACGATCCTTTCCCTCCTTCCACTTACTCTACCTATCTCACATCTGCGTCTGTGATGAAGGCGATTGGTGCGCAATCTGATTATCAGGAATGTGGTGATGAGTCGTACAACAAGTTTATCGCGAGTGGTGACAGTATGTTTTCTGCCTATATACATGAATGCGACTAACAAACCTTGCAGGGGGACGATCATTCTTACCCACACTTTCGCAAGTCATTAACTCCAATATCCAGGTTCTCATCTGGGCCGGCGATGCTGGTAAGTCACCTCCCTTCCCGCCTTGATACCTCAACTCTAACAACATCTAGACTGGATCTGCAACTGGATGGGTAACTACAGAGCCCTCAACTCAATCGCCCCGCAATCATTCGTCTCAGCTCCTCTCAAATCATTCACTGTTGGTGGAAAGAAATATGGTGAATTCAAGACCTCTGGAAACTTGAGTTGGCTGCGAGTTTATGGCGCTGGTCATGAAGTCCCAGCCTACCAGCCCGAGGCTGCGCTGGCGGCGTTCGTTGCGACCATGTCCAAGAAGCCTATCTCATCTACATAATTGATGGACTGGTAGCAATTTATGTCAGATATCATCAATTGAGGATTTCACTGTAGCTGAGCTCAAAAGAAATTATGGCCCGTGTTTGTGAACCGTTTTCTTCATGCTTTAGAACCTATGCTATAAACAAGACCTATCACGGCCGTATCAGACCCCATTCAAGCGCCGCCTTCAAAGCATTCTCTCGCAGCTTTATTTGTTCTTCTTTGGTCGGAGGAACTGACTCTGCTCCTCGCCTCTCTCTAGACTCTCTGGTCTCACATAAAACTGGCCCTTCGCTGTTGTCATGCGAAATCGTGTAGGAGCGAACCTCGGCATTAGCCCAATCCGTGCCTGTTGATGTTAGTACGTAGACAGCCACGTCTGATTGGCAACAACATACCATCAGGATTAACAGAGTTTACCCAATCGTCCGTGAAGAAATGCAAGAAGCAACCATGAGTAACAACCACGATTTCTGGCTCGGGCCGTTCGCTCAGCCATTGCCGTGCTGCCCGGGCCCTCTTCAAAACGCTACCAACGACTGGAGCCCACTTGCCCTCCTAAGCTTATAATTAGCTTTTGATCAAACATGACCTGAGGTTGAATTGCATACCTTGACTTCCCAACCCGGCTCGACCAGACTGAAATCCACAGGCTCTTGTTGGAATTCAGCCCTTATCACAGAGAGATCACTACCCGTGTCGCAGTTCATGTCGCTGACTTCCTGAACTTCCGGCAGGGCCACAATTTGTAGACCGCGCTCTAATTGAGAAGAAAATCCTAGCAGGGTCGTCTGGACAGTTCTTCGCAGTGGAGATGACACGATGAGGCCAACATTGGCAAGCTCAGGGTGCTTAGAGATCAGGCTTCTAGCTTGCTCTTGTCCCAGAGGCGTAAGGTCGGTGTCAGGCAGAACGTTGTTTGCTTGGCCAAGGTTATGGACGGCTTGGCCGTGGCGCACGAGATGAATGATTTTTGGCATGTTTTCTGTCTCAAGGTAGTTTAATGCTGTTAGATGTGTTTTCAATATTGTTGAGTTGCATTTTTAGTGCGCTGGTCTATTTATACAAGGTAGCTCAATAAGCTTCAGACAGTGTCGGTGGCAGTGACCAACCGCGTCCGCGGGTCCCGTTTATCCAGACTAACCGCCTCGGACTCGGATCCAACCTTGCAAGGGCTATTTCAATTGCGCATTGTCTATTTTTATACTAGAGCTTATCGATAACTTACTGCGTCATTATTGCTACCCTACTGCTGTTCAAGAGGCCGGCGGGAAGGGCCTGCTGGCCTCAAAATCAAACTTTACTACCGCTGCCGCGATGTGACAACATACAGGAGGGTCTTCATGCCAAGAGTGGTATTTTAACCAGACTGCTTGTACATATCACTTGGGTGGATAGTGAATCACTGCCTGATATAGTGTAGAACTAGATATTATCTTAGTCTATACATGAACAAATCGGCACAGCTGGCTTCACAAGTATTATTTTCTATCTCATCTTTAAAAACGCCAAATCACCATTCATCATTCTTTGAAACAGTATGGCACCCGATTCCTCCAATATAATCCCTCGCAGCAGTCTCGTTATCCACAATCTTGAGGTTACTACCCGCCCGCTTCGTCTCCATCTCCAAAACACCCACGGGGTCTATGACAACCACCGTCCTCCCATCAAGCAGCAACCGCGTGATATCCGCCTGAATAATCTTCTGCGCCACCGCATTAAACGAAAACACATCTCGGAATGAAAACACCACAGCGCACACAAAACGGCTTCGTCCAGACCCGGGATCATTCGGGGTTGGATCACCGAGTTCTCGTGTGATGGCGCGTGTTAAGCGCTCTGAACCGCCGAAGCGGACTACACCGCGAAGGCTGAAGATGATGACTTCTTTGTTGCAGTTTGTGTGGTGTGGCTCGTTGTCGCCGGGGAGGATTGTCGCGACGGATACGCGCACCGTCGCTTGGGCGATCTGGCTGACGTCCATCATGTGAAGACCCATGTCGCTGGATAACTGCTCGCAGATGGCGACGCCGCGTACACTATTCCCCCGTGAGTCAAGCTTGGGTGAAAAGACGGCGATGCCCATTTGGCCCGGCAGAGCACCGATGATACCACCAGCAACTCCACTCTTGGCGGGGATGCCAATCCGCGATACCCAGTCACCTGCAGCATCGTACATGCCGCAAGTCGTCATGACGGAGAGGATCTGCCGCACGCTGTTCTGAGGAATGATCTTTTCTCCCGTCGCAGGGTGACAGCCCGCGTTGCAGAGCGTAGCAGCCATGGTGGCCAGGTCTCGAACGTTGACGTTAATGGCGCATTGGCGGATATATCCCTGCACGATCTGCTGTGCATCGCCGGTGATGATACCAGCTGCTTTGAGCATGTAACCGATTCCCATGTTACGGTTTGCATCGCGCAGCTCAGCCTCGTAAACTTCTTCGCAGACGCGCAATTGACGACCTGCTAGCTTCGACATGGCTTTGAGGATGCGGTCTGATCTTTGCTCTGCTGTCCAGTCTGGTCCGCCGATGAGAGAATGCGCTGTGATGGCTCCGGCGTTGATCATAGGATTCATGGGTCTGTTACTCCCACGCTCCAGCGACAAACTATTAAACGCGTCTCCAGAGGGTTCCACGCCAATCTTCTCCAGCACCTTCTCCAACCCCGCATCCTCAATCGCGAGCGCATACACAAACGCCTTTGAAATAGACTGCATCGAAAACTCAACATCGTCATCGCCAGCAGAGTAAATCTGGCCATCCACCATCGCAAGCGCCACAGCTATCTTGGACGTGTCCGCCTTTGCCAGCGTCTCGATGTAACTGGCGGGTTTGCCATCTTCTATGGGCCGTGCATTCTCCAGCACGCGGTTGAGGTAGTCGGGAATAGGTGACTTCATCGGACGGAAGGGTATGGGCTTGAGCTGCTTTGATGGAGGAGGAGAAAAATCAGTTCTCACCGCTGAAGGCATTATGTGACCGGTCTCGCGGGTGATGTCGTAAGCCAAGCTATTTGAACCAAGCTGAACGAAAACGGATCTGTCCAATCACGAGGGAGATGCTGTAGTGAAACTTTCTCAGCGACTAGTCGAAATCGAGAATGTAGAAGATCGTAGAAAGAATGACTATAAATTATTGTATCTGTAGGAAAAAGAAGAATAGTTATATAGACTAGGACGAGAAATGAGCGATTGGTAAATTTTCATCACATGAGTTCAGACTTTTTCACGCACAAAAGTATACTGTATGTAAAATTTACATAACGATAACTATACCGAGTCCATCGCGCAATAACAACGTGGTCCGTCGTAGCCGTGACCAACAACACTAAAAAGCGTATTACCATTTTACATAATAGGCTTTCTCGGTAAGGCGAGAATGAAAACTCTCTCATCGGTGAGAATCGGTGAGCGCCTGCATGGTGAGTGCGGGGAGACGCGTATCTCATTCGTTGGATCTGGTGTCAAAAAAACAGGACTGCCGATGACGGGATCACGGGTGTTTTTGGGATGTGATGCTTGTATTTTTTAGTCGAGGGTGATCTTGTGCGCGCTAGTTTGTATCGAGGGGGCCATTCCGTGCTGGGGCTGTGAGACATGGCTAAACCTATTTGGAGAGATGGTTCCATTATCGAAACGTCTAGAGCCATCTTAGCTCAGTAGACTTTGACAGTGAGAGTATAGCGTGAGAGGACACGACGACTGGCTCTCAAAAGCGTTAATCTCAAAGAGCCCTCACTCGAAAAAAGTCAGATCAGATCAGATTCTGACTCTGCGGGGTAAAGCATGGCCAATGCTTCTTCCAGAGTCTAGAACCCTGCTGAGCCGACGTCACCAAAAACAAGCTTTGTTTAGAGTTTTGATCCCTGCCGTGAGCCCCTGTAAATGTGTCTCATCACAGCGTCTTCATTGGACATCAACTGCGCCACCACCGCAAACACCAGCGTCACGTTATTACGATCCCAGCCCCTTTCTCTTCTTATTTCTTGGCTCTCCCTGCTCTATTTACACTTTTCATTTTATTTAAGCTTATTCAGTTTTGAGTATCATCTGTTCTGTTTGTTTGTTACTTGACTCGTGATAATGGCGAGCAATATCCTCCCGGGCCATGGCTCTGAATCAACCCCGCTTCTGCCGCAGATCTCAAGTCACATTGCCCACGAGGGAGAAAGCGGGAGAAGCGGTTTCCATCCTCGTCATTTCCTCGCTGTTCTCTGGCGAAGTTCCTGCACCGCGTCGAAATGGGTAAACATCCTCTGGCCCTTCGTTCCCATCGCTATCATCCTTCAATTCTTCCCTGGTCTGCACCTCTGGAAGTTTGCTACCGCGTATATCGCTGTCATTCCAACTGCCAATCTGCTTGGCTTCGCTGGGCAGGAGTTTGCGCGGAAATTGCCCAAGGTAGCTGGTATTCTCATCGAGACGACGTTTGGATCTATCATTGAGATTATTCTCTTCATTGTTCTGCTTTCGAAGCATGAGATCAACTCTCCTGAAGATAACGGCGATGAAGGCAATCTCATTCCCATCATACAAGCCGCCATCCTTGGAAGCATTCTGACCAATCTCCTTCTTTGTCTCGGCCTGTGCTTTTTCGTCGGTGGCCTTAAGCAAGCCAGCCAAAAGTTCCACGCCATTGTTTCAGAAGTCGGCACAGGACTTCTTCTCGTCGCAGCATTTGGTCTCCTCATCCCCAGCGCATTCTACTCCGCCCTCAAAGCCGAGGTTGTGCCCGACTTTCCAGGCTTCCGAGTTTTGCATGAGAAGTTTACAGAGGGTAAACTCCAAGACGATGTGCTTCGCATTAGTCAAGCTACATCGATTGCACTGATCATCGCGTTTTTCTTCTACATCTGGTATCAAGCCAGCAGCCAGCATAGTATTTTCGACGAGGTTATTGAGATGGATGAGCATCGAGATGCTGATCGCGAGGCTGATATGGAGAAGCCCAAATTTACCATGACGGAGGCCATCATTGCTATCTTGATTGCTCTTGCTTTCGTGACTGCTCTCCTCATCTTCCTCGTTGAGAAGATTGAGCATGTTGTTGAGAGTGGAGTGCCTGATCAGTTTTTGGGTCTTATTCTTTTGCCTTTTGTTGAGAAGGCTGCTGAGCACCTGACAGCTATTGACGAAGCATATGGTGAGTACAACGCTTCACTCGTAAATGTGTCAACTAACAAACTCTCAGATGGCGTCATTAACGTCGCTTTATATCACTGCCTCGGACCATCTATCCAAACAGCCCTCTTCAACGGTCCCCTAGTCGTTCTCGTAGGCTGGGCTATCGGAAAGCCTATGGACCTGAATTTTGAGATCTTCATGATCGTCCTGCTTGTCCTGTCCATTTTGGTGGTCGGAAACTTCCTCCGTGACGGCGAGTCCAACTGGCTTGAGGGTGCACTCCTCGTGGTAAGTCAACCCCGTCATGTGAGTATTCGTAGTTGCTGACAGTTCTAGGTCATTTATGCTATTATTGCTATCGCATGCTGGTACTATCCAAACCCTGACGTGGCTACTTCCAATGGAATCGAAGGTTCCGAGATGGTCAACGTCACCATGAGTGTTGACACTCTGCGTCAGCTGCAGAAGCTTATCAGTGCACAGCTGCCACAGAATTAGACTGCTAAGTTCATAGTGATGCAAGCTTAAGGCTACTTAAGGGCTTACGAGAGGTTAAAGATGGAAAGGTGTCAGTATCCGGGGATCATCTTGGTGGGGGCTTCGTTGTGTTGTTTGTACGCGTTGGATGAGCAGTTCGAATTTATCATGTGTTACGGAGATATTGAGATTACCGAGCGAGCCTTTTATGTTCAGAGCATTATTTACAGTATCTTGCCCATAGTCCAGCTGTAGGAACTATTGCTTCTCAATCATCAAAACTTGACTATCATAATCCCCCTCAAATGTCAACTGAATGCCCATATTCATCAGCGTCGAACCAGAAACCGTCTGGTTATTGTCCACTCTGTACTTGGCACTTGCATCCAATCCTTGAAGTCTGAACCAAGGCCAGGAATTATTGATAGTCGCTCTCGTCTGAAACGCAAAAAGCACGACTTTCTTGCCATCCTCTGAAATGAACTGGCCAGCTGGGTAGTTTGTTTCCTCAGGTAAAGCAAGTCTGTAAAAGTCCCCAGTGATGACAATCGGGTTGATCTTCTCAGAGAGCTTGATAAGACCGGGAATTTGATCCCTCTCTTCGGGTTCAAGATCGCTCGGGTCGAGTTCAACACCAAAGGATCCGCCCATCATGGCAACATGGGCTCTGAATTTGACAGAGGTGATTCTCTGGGTGTTTCCATTGGGGACATGTGATAGATGAGCTCCCATAGCAGATGGAGGATAAGCCAGTGACGTGCCGAATTGGATAGCGATACGCTCAACTGCATCTGTATCATCCGACGTCCAAATCTGGGGGAACCACTGAAGAACACCGGGGTCAAATCGACCACCACCTGAAGCGCATCCTTCCCACAGAACATCAGGGAAGCGACTCGTCAAATTCTCAAAGACGTGGTAGAGACCCAGCATATACTTGTAGTTAAGAGTAGGATCAGGCGTCTCGTGGATTCCACGGTTGTTATCCCACTTCACATAGGAAATGGGTGATTCGCGGAGAATCTTGGAAACGGAGTCGATGATGAACTCTTGGACTTCGGGCAGAGCTACGTTGAGAACCAATTGGTTACGCGTCTCGGTTCGGGGATATGAGCCTGCGTGGATGGCCCAGTCAGGGTGTTTGTCGTACAATTCCGATTTGGGGTTCACCATTTCGGGCTCGAACCAGATGCCGAACTTTAGATCATCGGAAGCATTCGCAATTCTTAGGTCGGTGACGTTCTCAACGAGAGGAGTCAATCCGTCAGGGAAGCGTTCCTTATTAGGCTGCCAGTCTCCAAGACCAGCTGAATCGTTAACTCGCGGGTACTTGTTACCGAACCAGCCATCATCCATGACGAACAATTTGATACCGAGGTCTGCGGATTGTCTGGCGATCTTCTCGATGGCAGTCTCGTTGATTTCGAAACCCAAGCCCTCCCAGCTGTTGAGAAGAACAGGACGTGTCTCTTCTGCGTATTTACTCTTCATCAAATGCTTCCGGTACAGGCGGTGGAATTGTCTGGACATGCCGCCGACGCCTTTATTTGAGAAGACGGAGACGACCTCGGGAGTGGTGAAGGTTTGACCGGGTTTCAAGGGCCATGAAAAGTCGAGAGGGTTGAGACCGAGAATGGCGCGGGTGAGTCCCTGTGAGCTCTTCTCGACGTCAACGGCGAAGGAGCCGGTGTACACCAGGGAGAAACCCCAAGCTTCGCCTTGTGTCTCAGTAGTAGTTGACGACACAAGAGCGAGGAACGGGTTGTGAAGATGAGAGGAATATCCAGTAGAGCTCTGGAATCTGTAACACTGTTAGCACTCTGCATTATTATCTCACAGAAATAACACGTACCCTTGTGTTCCAAAGTCTACCTTTCGACGCACACGCATACCCTCACGCGCCCAATCACCCCTAATCTCAATAAGATCCAGATCATCCTGCTGCAAATCAACACTCCAACTGGAAACCTTCTTCAAATCCACCGTCGCATTTCCCCGATTCGTGATATTCACACTCCTTACAACAGCATCATATTTCGGAAATATCGAATACGACAAATCAACAGCAATAGAGCTATAATTGTCATACATCCTCACCACCAAAGTCGACACATCATCATCCTCACCAAACGTCGACGGAAGACCAGGCAGCCCAGGTTTTCCTTGCGCAACCTCGTGAGACTTGTAGCGAAAGTCAGTGACGGTCGTACCGCTGGCTTGTTGGAGCTGGAACGCTGGGATGCGAAAGTCTCCTCTTCCGTGGTCGGGGAATTCGCGGCGGACGCGGCCGATTAAATTGACCCAGCCTTGAATGGGGCCGATTTCAGCGGCGATTCCATCTTCGGCGACGGGGCCGCCGTAGTGGTCGTTTATGAGATCTCCAGTGGTGTTGTCGACGTGGAAGCGATATGAGACGTTATCGCCGTTGAGGGCGAAAGACGTGCCGTCAGCGTGAATTGCTGTAGACATGTTAATATTGTTGAATATAAGAGAAGTGAAGCTGAAGACTCACGATTTGAACTCTCCGCGACAGCCGAGATGGCCTGACAGAACAGCACTGCCGTCGTCGTGATGCTCTTGAATGTAACAAACACCATCTTGACCCTGGCAAAAATTGTTTAAACGAAAGCCAAAACCAAGAGGTCTTCCGCGGGATCCGACGTCTTTATAAATCCTCAAAAAAGAGCATCAGTGTGGAAGCCAACCACCCGGAAAATTCGAGAAGCTTAATATGTAGCAACTCGTGATGATCTCGAAACGGGCCGATCTTGAATTGGAGTTTGTGGGGGAGAGGCTGGACTTGATGATGGTGGACTACCGAAAGATACCCCTTCGAGTCAAGATCGTCATCGTTTGTGCGGAGGATCAGCCGAGTTTCCCCAGAATTGGAGATCGTTAGGTGCATAAACTTGGTTATGACGTTGAGTTTATCCGCACAAATGATATACCTTGACTATAAAGCATTTCGGCAATTGGTTTTGGATGGAGGGACGGAGAATTTCAATCCGTTGGGGCATTTATCGAGTCTCTTTTACATGATCTTGAAAGCAAAGTTACAGGTGAAGGCCGGATAATTATTCACCCTGACTAATATCCATCCAGATCCCAACATGATTGGTCCACATTCGAGATGAGGGGAATCAATGACACTGTGAATGGGTTCGCAATCATCGCGAGTTTATTCTCTCAAGCCTCAAATCAGCAGATTCTTGATATAATTCAACATGGAACTCAAAAACATAATTCTTCCATTCCAAGACTCCTCAACGCAATGGGACATCCAAATAGAGGAAGGAGTAGTGACCTCCATGAAACCAGCGGCCGAAAAAACAACACCGAGCGTAATGCTTCCTTCACTCTGCCATCCTCATATCCATCTCGACAAACCATATCTTCTCACCTGCAACCACCCAAAATCCCCAAACCACCCAGATTACTCTGATCTAGCTCCAAAAACAGGAGGATTTCAGGAAGCCTTGGCCAATACAGCTGAAGCAAAGAAACGCTACACGGAGGAGGACTTGTACTTACGAGGCTCTCAGCTTATAGCTACAAGCTACAGACAGGGTGTCACTTTCATAAGAGCCTTTGTTGAGGTTGACTCCGTCACTGAGCTCAAGACTCTGGAGGTGGGAGTCCGGCTGAAGAAGGAATTCGCGGACTTTTTGACAGTACAAATATGCGCTTTTGCACAGGACCCTATATTCTCGACGGACAAGGGAGAGGCTAACAGAGCAATGTTCGACAAAGCGCTCGAGCAGTTCGGTTCGGACATTGATGTTATTGGTACCACGCCGTATGTGGAATGTGACCTTGAATCGCAGAATCAGAATATTCGGTGGGCTATTGAGACGGCATTGAAACATGGCAAGCATCTCGACTTTCACATTGAGTTTAACCTGAAGAGCGATGGAACCCATATGTCTGTTTTTGATCATATAATTGAAGAGCTCGAGCGTCTTAAATGGCCTACATATCCCGGCGCTCCGACTGTTGTTTTTGGGCATGCGACGAGACTTACTTTAGCTTCTCATGATGACCTCGTCAGACTCTCAAAGAAGCTGAGAGAGACAAAATTACCGATCCACTTCGTCGGATTACCAACTAGCGATCTGTACATGATGGGCAGACATGGATCCGATGATTCCGAACAAAGCCAACCACTCAGTCGACCATGCGGTACAATCATGGTCCCCAAGCTAATCAAAGACTACGGTATCAACGCCTGCCTATCGGTCAACAACGTCGGCAATCCATTCACTCCCCACGGCGATGGGGATCCTCTGAAGATAGCAAGCTTGGGCGTTGGCTTATTCCACGCTGGAACAGTCGATGATGCAAAGATTCTCTACGAGGCCATCAGCACGCGAGCAATGGACGCGTTGAACCCCCGCTCAGAAGGACATCATGATATGTTCACATTAGCGGAGTATCACCAGATGATGCCGATGCTTTTGTTCAAGAATGAAGAGAATATCGAAATTACATCGGAACTTGGTAGCATCAAGGTCCCAGCGAGGCAAAGGCTAAGCATTCAGGACATTGTTTGGGATCCACCAGAGACACAACTCAGAAGCATCGTTGAATAGGCTATATACAATAGAATATACTCAAGACTAGATCTTGTCTACTATCTACGCAACTCTACATAAAGGTCCATCTGGCTTCTCAACCCACTCCTCAGACCCAACACAAGTAGGACAGTAGAAAACATGACAAGGATCATACTTCCTCTTCGTCTTCAGGTGCTCACCATACAAACTCCCGTAAAACGATTTCTTCCAATCAGGGTCATTGCGATCGCCCTCATTCATGTAGCCACCAGTATCAGGAGCCAACTTCTTCGCCGCAGCACCTTTGACAAACGTGACGTCGTCATTCGCCGCTTTGCGCTCAGTGTTGTTTGCAGTACGAGAAATACCCGTGCCCGAGACAAGAACGTAGTGTGACTTTCGCCACGCGGGGAGCAGTCCACTCGTCTTGTCTGAAGCGTCCTTGAAGACTTGGCCTCCGGACGTGAGAAGAATAACACTTGTGCCGAACTCATCAGGCTTGCCGCTCATGACTTCAACGGCATCTCGAACTTTGCCAAAACTCTTGACGCTCCGACGGTCGATTAATCGTGAAGTAAGAACTGAAGTGTCACCCGTTGGGTTATAAAGCCCTGACTCGGCGTGGTAGAATGACCAGTAATCGTCGTACGTGGCCCAGCTCTCGTTAATGTAGAGCTTATCTTCAAACTTGGACAGGACCTTTCTCACAGGTGCCCAGGCAGCCTCTGCCTCTTCGTGGCACTTGCCAATTGTCCAGAAACCGTGTGTATAGCCAGATGTAGCGTTTCCAACAAAGACAGTAGGATAGTTTCGGAACCAGTAGCCGTAGCCAGCAAAGCCAGCGTCGTTGAGATCAGGAAGCGACTGCAGCAGAACAGACACAGCGTCGAGTAGATCTGCATTTTTCTTTGTCTTCTCCAGTGGTGCGATCTGGAGATGATGGGCTGTGACAGTCTTGACGTTCGGATGAGCTTTGATGGTGCTGCTCAATGTGATGCCATAGCCAGGACCTCCGCCGCGCATGGAGCGGAAGAGATCAGTGTTCTCGCAGTGGTTGGCGATGATGACTCTCCCATCAGCCAGCATCACTTCTGCCTCGAGGATCTGATCAGCGCCAAGGCCGTAGTTTCTCGTAGCAGGTCCATGGCCACCTCCAGAAGCCCATCCGCCGATCGCTCCAGGAGTAATAGAGCCACCACCAACAGCGATGACATTGTTCGCCTTAGCAACCTTGTAAACATCGCGCCACTGATAATTACCATCAATCTTGATAGCACTGCCCTTCCATCCCGATCTCTTGCACTGATTCTCGGATTTGTAAATCTTCTGAAAATCAATACCGTTCTTGAACTGATGAAGCCAGAGCTCAAGACCACCAAACCCATCAGACCGACCAAGAAGATCATGGCCTGTTCCGGTAACAACAAGCCTAATATTTCGCTTACGCGCGTAAGCAATAGTTTCTCGGATTTGTGACAGAGTAGTAGCATTGACAGCGTAAACAGGCAGAGATCCAAGTCTGCAAGTGGTAGGTTTTTTACTTGCAGCGTAATCCACGGGCGCGCAGGTGATGTTGTACGGATAAGGTCTCCCGATAGGATTCGACGACTGGAAATCCTGATCGGACCACATTTTGTTCACGTAAGCGCACTGCTTCAGATCCTTCTCTGGACCGGGGTAACATGACTGCGCAATTGGCTCAGTCTTGATAAGAGCGCCGCCAATCTTTTTGTTGAAGGCTCTCCATTCTGTGGGAGAGGGCCAGCAGGATTGGCCGGGGATCTTTACCCGTTAGTCAGGTTATATATGATAGATTGGATGTCGTATACATACGCATTTGCATCTCGGTGTTGAACCAATGGCTCCTGTGCAGACGGCAAGTACCGCGAGGAGAAGAGAAAGAAACTGGGGATACATGCTGATAAATGGCCCGTAGAAAAAGAAAGTTAGAGTAAGTGTATGTACAGAGGGGAATGCAGCTAAGTGGTTCTCATCAAGTCTTAATCTATGCAGAACATTTATTTTCTGCAACGCATGATTTCGCCGCAGCGGAGTCCGAGGTGGTGTAACCTCGGGGTGCTTATGTGTTCTCGTTTCTGACGAAACTAGTGAATTTGGGGCAGGTATTGGGCAGTCTGGAGTAATTGATGGTGGGATGCATGCATGCAAGCAAATATTATGCAGGTACTGGGAGCCCTTGATATGCAGCTGTGTGGCAATGATGCAGGACTAGAGACTAGATGTAACTTGACGGCTTTGTTATCTACAAATCTGATTCGACGAACGAGGAGTGAACTGTCAGTTATCAAAACTAAGTGGGCATCATGCATGCAAACTTGCATTGCATTGGACTGTCGTGGGCCCAACAGCCTGGAGCAAACAGATGACCAACCCATCGAATTGACCAAGGTCCATGCTGACACCACAATCTCTCCCTGCAGTCGTCTTGGTTGCAATCCTGACCTTCTCCCAGGTCCATCACGAACTCTATCTTTCCCTCGCATCATCAGCTTTAATTACAAATCGAAGACTCACGCGTGCGTGATCATTGCTCTCACTCCAAACCATTTGGGCGTGAGACATGTCTTTGCCCCCTTCATCCCGATTCCATTACGGGAAATCAAATACGGGACTAACCGCCACTTTGCCCCCCACTCGGCGTTTCAATTAATGTAAATCACGGCAGACAGCGGTAAGGCTTATCGTAAACGGAAAGATATGCGGTGTGGCTAAGAGTCCCTTGGATGCTGTGAGACAAAGTGGATCGATGGAAAAAGCAAGTATAAAGGGAGGCGATCAATTGTTTTCTCCCTTATTTTCTCTCGCTTTTTGAACTAACAAAGAGCAGAAAAGGTTATTGGACCGATGCTGTTGTCTCATGTTCCCCACCGCTGTGCAAATGCACCTTGCTTTTCGTGCTTATGATGGTCAATTCGTATGGAAATGATCAATTGCCGTCTTGACTTCCCAAGAACAAATCATTTGCCGAAAGAAAAAGGGAGGATACAAAATATCCCGCTCTTAAGCTCAGCTGTTGACTACAGATATTCCCTGTTCGGCCCTTCGCCTCGATCACACTGCCTTCCGTGGGCTGTCAGATCCGATTTGCGATTTGCATCGATGTACTCTGTAGACAACAAGTTACGATTTTCCCTTGAACAAATTTCTTTTGTTTCACCTGCAGTGTGATGTGATGCGGCTGTGCCGTGATGTCCCATTGTCTAAACCTTGCCTCTCTTTCGTCGGCTGAACCAACACGATGATCACCGTCCCGCGACAGACTTCTGCTCCTCTATATCAGTAGCCCTATGCATCTCCATAAGGCATCATGCAAGCCACCGCCGAAGATATCATCATCATGTCAACACCTCCGCCGCCAGACCCAAATGCTCCTCTCACAGGCGCTGCAAGCTCCGTGAACCGCCAAGGACTCACCATTATCGTCTGGACATGTTTCACCATCGCTACACTCTTTGTATCACTACGGCTCTTCGTACGATGGCTGCAGAATCGACGCTTTCTTGCTGATGACTACTGGATTACATGGGCGTGGCTGTGTGCCCTCACCATGGCTATACTCCAGACTGAGCAGATGGATTCTCTGTGGTATATGACGCACCTCCAGGCCGGTCGAATAGCCTACGATCCGAAGGAGCTTGAGTTCCATCGCAGTCAAATCACTCGGTGGCAGTTCCCAGTCATCAAGATGTTCTGGATCATCTTATGGTCTGTAAAAGCGAGCTTTCTAGCGTTATTCTACAGACTGGTGCAACCGTTTCCTGTCGTCCGTCGGTGCTGGTACGGTGTTGCAGTGTTTGCAGCCTTAGCACTCATCGTGTGCGTCATCTGCAGTGCCCTAACTTGCAGCCCGCCTTCCAACTACTTCCATGGTATGTCAAGCAGCTCACGTTCCCCGTATTTTGAACATCTACTGACTTCTCACAGGTAGTTGTGATTCACCACAAGAACAATGGAGACAGTCCTTTAATGTCATCTTCTCAACGACCGTCGACGTTGCCACCGACCTCATGATTATGGCGCTTCCGATCGCAGTACTTCCCTCTTTACAATTCGATATAAAGAAGAAGATTGGACTTGGGGTTGTCTTTTCGCTGGGTATAATCATCATCTGCGTCGCCGTTGTTCGAATGACAAAAGTCATCGTTGGAAACCAGGTCGATCTCGTGGGACTAGCTATTTGGGGCGCCGTGGAAACAGCAACAGCTCTTGTTGTCGGCTCACTACCGGCTCTCAAGGGCTTGCTTACCCGAGGCATCAAGAAGTACGCGACATCGAAGAGTGGTAGAACAGATCCGGCCGATTACGGAAGTCGAAGTTCCCAGCGTCGTTGGGGCCAAGGGTCTGCATTGACACCTCGGACTGTTTTCGCTTCTGATCGTATCCCTCTTGATGACGTTCACCACAGCGGCCAAGTCGACGGTGGTATATATGTCCACAAAAACGAAACATTCACGATGGTTGCTACGAGGGATGATAGTTCTTCTCAGAGCGATGGGGATGAAGCACCTATAATGAGAGCACCGCCAAGAGTAGTGAGAGCACCACCAAGATTAGAATAGCTCAAGCGATATAATACATACATGTTCCAGAACATTGCAGTGATACACTGCGTTTATTTAGTGATTGCTACCCTACTCAAACTCCCTCCACTGCCTAGCAACCTCATACAAACTATCATTATGCCCGACGTTTCCAGGGAAGACAACATAGTTCAACCCCGGCCACTTAGACTCTGGCTCATCGCATCGCCACATCGGAACTCCAGGCGCAGCTTGGCCAACAATAAGAGCACGCTTCATCCTCAATCCCTTTGTCGCCATATCTGACGACGTAATTCCGCCCTTGGCGATGATGTAACGAGGTTTCTGTTCTAGTCCCTGAAGGAACGACACCAGAGCGAGTGCAATCTTTGAGCCAATATCGAGACTCTCAACCTCGTCTTTCCCGACGATGAGCTCCCGGCTTGTCATAACCAGAACGTCCTGTCCGTTCTTGATATGCTGTGACGCAAGTTCAATGGCTTTTGCGACATCTTCCTTCGCAGCCTCGTCGGATTTGAGGAGTGCTTTGACGTTGAGCGTGATCGTTGTTAGGTTACTTCCCGACTTTTGAACCAGAGAGTCCAGTTGCGCGGTGGTTTTGGGTACGTATGAGCCTGCGATGATGAGGCCACCAACACTCTTGGATAACCCAAGTTGGCCGGCTGAAAGTGGCGGGATAGATGATATACCTAGACGCGCTGAGACAAAAGCAGCGCCTGTTCGGTACAAGAATTTCTTCCCTTGTTGCGACGCTTGGAGCAGCGCAGTGACGACAACATCGATATCTTCGTCTGCAGCTGCGTTGATGACCAGCACAACAGGGGTGTCGCTTCGCTTTGGAAGCTGCATAATCTTCTTCAAAACTGCATCCGGGTCACCGACACGGATGGTCTCCAAATCAATAGAGTCAATATTGTCGAGTGGAATTTTTCTTTTCGACTTCTCAACAACGTAGTCCCGAAGATTAGAACTCTTGTATCCAAATGTCGCATCCTTGGCAAAAGGCGTGTCAGCTGCGGGGATGAGCTTATCGCCCTCATGAACATAGTGAATATCGTTCATTGTATATCGTCCGCCTTGGAGGAAGAACGGGCACAAGATCCACGCGTCAAAAGCGCCATTCACATGCTCCACTGCCTCAGGCTCAAGAGGAAAATGACCTCGTAAGATAGAATCCCCGCGTAGTACAATCTCATAAGGGAGGTTTGTCTCTTGAGAAGCTGTCTTTAGATTGGTGCAGATCTCGATCATGAGATCACGTGCTTGCTGGGGGTGCAGGGCGCGTGAATTGGTGAGAATGAAGAAGCCATTGCCTGTCCCGACTTGCTTGAACGTTGAGACTAGGGTTTGGACATCCCAGACTGTCAAGATGGTGATGTCGTGGCATGTTTGTGTTCCTGTTGGGTCATCGTCGAGGATAACTAGCACTGGAGCGGGTGCAGATGAGTTCCGGATGGAGGAACGTGTTTGAGTGCGGAGTTGTTGATGTGAAGCTGGTACTGAAGGCAACGATGAGAGAGCCTCAGATAAGATAAGTGCACCAGTCTGCGTCATGATGAAATAGTCTAACGATGATTGTGCGTGTATAGAGGAGTAGCGATATTGGCGTAGATGTCAATTGAGATAAATAATCGCTGTCTTCCGATTCAGTTTAGGGTAGCCGACAGATTCCCAGGTTCTTATCCGACATCCGCGAGCTGGTCCGTGTCTATCGGTCTTCATTCCCATTGGCTACAAGACCTACCGAACTGGGCCTTTCACGGTTTAGAAGGGTTGAAGAAGCATTGAAAGGACATCATAGACAGAACAACAATATTCAGGCACCAAATGAATAACGGTCTCTTGGCCATTCTGTTAATTAAGAGTGGTTTATGCATCTGAGACAGCTAGACGGCGCATACGCACTCACAGTATGATGAATGCTTACTCCGTACTCATGGTCTCCATTCATTCTGGTGGGACAAAACCGAGGTTATACACTATGCACAATTGCTTTCACAGCCCTCTTTATGTATTATGCACAAGCATCATGCACAAAGCTCGAATATCTCCTTATGACTCCTGATCCACAATGAATAAAATCATTTGCGGAGGCACCCGGACTAACGATGCCTCCGTCCATCTCCGCATTTCCCCAGCGACAGATCCCTACCATATCCGCTCTAGTCAATGTAGTAATTCTCGATGACTAATCCCCCCCGCGTTTTTGATCCTGCGCAACTTTGACGTGTTTTGGGTCATTAATCACTTGGCAAATGTCGACGACAGAGTCAAGATGTCGAAGCGGAACGGAAGTACTGCGACGCAAGAGTACGAGGGGAGTGTGGTATGTTTATGTGTAATTGATCTGCAGGTTGCAGGGGCGCTGATCAGTGATAGCCTCCGCCGAAACGAGTGGCGATAACGTCGAATTCGGAGCATCCCGTCGCTCATATCTCGAGACATATCAGGGCTTGCACAACATGTCGGAAGCACAAGGTACCATGACCGCCACCAACAGAGTAAATGAGGTGACTGATTTATTTAGATTAAATGCTTTATGGACGATGCTGGACCGCCATGTCGACGGTGTAAAGAGAAGAAACTGAGCAACTGCACTGTTAGCAAGAACCTGCAGACCATTATCGATGAGAAAACGGAGTATGCTTGGACTCAACTACACTGAGGTCTCGCTGACTGTATTAGGTTATCTGAAGCAATGCTTTCAGATCTCGACCAGATGTACACAGCAGTCAAGGAGATGAGAAGTATAATGGGCTTACCAGAACTACCGCCATTACAAACATCACGAATGAACAAGCGAAAGGAGTCATCGGCACCACCACCACAAGAGTCAACGACACTTCAACTGGAGGACAATTATGGCCCGTCATGCGACAACTCACCGAAGCTCACGCCCGAAGACGATAGACTGCCCCATGCGCCCATTCATTCTTTATACACTCTTACTAGGATGAGAGCACTTCGATCACCTGGAAGTGGGAACGAGAACCCAAGTCAAGCTATCAATGATTTTATTTCTCAAGGACAGATCTCACTGACTGACGCTGAGCGGTTGTTTGTTGTTTATCGAGATCGTTTGGACGGGTTTATTTACTCAATCGGATGTCCCTATAAAACTCTCGAGCAGCTTCGTCGCAAGTCATCAATCCTATGTGCTGCTACCCTTACAATCGCCGCTCTCCACGACCCAGCTGCCGATAAAGTATATGGCATTTGCAACTCCGAACTCCGGCGATTGACCGAAAAGTCGATGCTGCAACGCCAAGGTGACAGGGACTACTTCCGAGCTCTCAGCATCGCATCATACTGGCTTAGTGACTTGTCTTGGACATTGTCAGGTCATGCGATCAGACGAGCTGCAGAATGCAACATCCATAATAGCTACAGTCTTGCTATAAAGGATCAATCTGAAGAAGCCATGGACTCTGCTCGAATCTGGTCTATTCTATATATCTGCGACCAGCACCTTGCTATTCTGTACGATAGACCGGCAATTATCCAGGATGACTGGCTTACGCAGGACTGGGAAGGCATCTTGAACTGTCCACTGGCTACGGACCAGGATGAAAGACTCATGAGTCAGGTTGAACTGATGGGTATCTTACGAAATATACGACGATTGTTTGGCCCTGATAAGGGAGAGGAAATTCCTAGATTGTATCTGAGTCAGATAGGACACTATCGTCGACAGCTCGACCAGTGGATCACGAAATGGACAGACCGGCTCCCAGGTATGTACTTATTGACTCACCTGTTACATCAACTAACAAGGTTGCAGAGGGCCATCCCAATATTGGCGCATTCCCACGCAAAGGAGCTCTCTTCCACTTCCACCTCGCCCAACTATATCTCTACTCCCACGTCTTCCGCGGCCAGTCCAACCAAATACCCAGCCACTTCCTCGACACAGCCTCAATGGCCGTGACTTCCGCCTCAGCCATCATCGACATCCTCCTCACCGACCCTGATCTCTCCACCAGTATCGTGGGGATACCATCTTATCTGCTCTCCATGACAGCATTCGCAGCCATGTTCCTCGCCAAAGTGTCACATAAATACGGAGATAACCTGTTCAGACGCGATCAAGCGCTGGATCAGATTACTCGACTGATCAGCCATTTTCGGTCTTTGTCTATGGGGAAATGGCATTTGGCGAATCTGATGATTAGAGGTTTGGAGACTGTGACTAGTCTTTTGACCTCGCATGGAGTGCAGGATAAAGTGCAGAATGCTATTTCGTCGATGATGCCTGGGAATGAGGCTAATCAGGGCCTTGAGGATGTCTACAATACTAATCCTGATATGTTCACTGGGATTGATGGGAACACGATGGCTACATGGGACACGACCTTTGGGCTATCACCCATCTTTGGCTTTGATCCATCGTTTCTTGATGTCGACGGGTACATGCAGTCAATGGCTATCTTTCCAAATACAGAAGGATCTTGAAAGGGAATATAATTGTTAAAATGGAGCAAAGCTTAAAGTACCTTGTTACTTCAGTATCGCACTACCTGATGGCGCCTGGTAAAAGAATGCGAAGGTCCAGGATAATTCTTAACCTTCCGTATACACTTGAGATAGTTATTAAAAGGGTGTAGGCTAGCGTGAGAGAACTAGTTCCATCCATCGTACAATTCAATCCAGACCATCATACCGTCAGGCTTCTAGACTTTAGCTCTCACACAAATGCACTGTTTCTTCAGGTTTCACAAATTATCCAACAACGGTACAAGAAGGCTGCATTTGATGTTGGATCCTCCCTCAGCTTCGCAATCAATGAACCTGACCGCCTGTCCAAGAATTGGCTAGGAACTTCAACAATGCTTAAAAGTGCCCCTCGCCACAGAAGTGCTTATCCCCGCCAACTTCGTGATACCCAACAGAATTCTTCTGCTTAGCATAAATGTCCTCGCTCCAGCCAGGCTTGAATGAGCCACATTTACCACTGATGTCGCTGACAATAATATTCCAGACTCTGTCGCCATAGCAAGTCTGGGGCGTGCCCCATACCCCAAAAGGAGGAGGTGAGTTAACGATGGTGACGTAGTTGCAGTAGAATGCAGCCACGTTGCCCCTGACAGAGTAGATGTGGTGACCAGAGTCGACCTTCCGACCATTGCCACATTGGTTGACTAAATCACGGACTGCATCGTCCGTGGAACCATGGTCCATCTCTCTTGAATCTCCACAAGTGATGAACCGCAGTCCTGTGCCCTCCTGTCTTTGCTCAAGGCTGGAAGCGTCGCCATTGGCAGAGACCTGGTCTACCCGATGTTCATCGGCGTCTTCAAGCCGATTGTGGTGGGCAACGCCAGCGTCGTCAATGAAAACCTCATAGACGCCAGGCTGAACGCCCTTTGGGACGGTGAAACCATCCTCGCTTGAGGCTCCCGGGACGGAGAATCGCTTTGAGAGCTGCGGCGTCGCGAGACTAGTGACAGTGGAGGTATAAAGGGCCGCAGCCATAAGAAAGGAGGAGGTATGCATGGTGGGGAGTATGAAGTAGGTGAGATAGAACGAAGGGGTAGCTGTTATATAGGAGGATGGAGGAGAGCTTTATGTGGTAACTGCTGAGTTGAAGCTGGATGAGTAGCGACTTGAGATAGAGGAAAGGAGTGAAAGAAGGCCATCTTTATAGAAAAGTAATAGCACCTCGGGAAGCCAAGGTCATCCGCCATATTACGGTGAACCCTGTGATCTCGTCAAAAACCCAGGTCCGGAGTCGTATGCAGCCTTGGCGAAAGCCACCTTGACCAGCCTGACTCATGATCTATCGAATCCACCTATAGGAGGAACAAAATGAACCTTATTTACCATCTTAGTCTTCGGACCCTCTTTCGATTTGTCCAGGTCAAAATCTGACTAGCTATCTTATTATGCAAATTCATTTTGTCTAAGGTCGTCTTCGCGGTGAGAAAGCTTGGCCGTGGGGCCAACCTGATCTAGACTATGGTATTACACTTCTTTAACAGGCAGCTAGAGATAAGGTTGTATTATACTAGTTCTTAAAGAGATGTATTGCTGACTTAAAATCCACATCCTAAGGGCTGGGCATGTTTCTTCTCGCTTGCTTTAACCTTTTAGTCCTAGTACCAGCCTTACCCATAAGCTTTACCGGACAGACCAATAAAATTATTAGCTGGGCTTACATCCCTGTGCTGTGGCCTCAAGGACCAAGCCTCCCCAGTCAGAGAAGGTGGAAAAAAGGGCTTGAGTATGTGCCTTTATAGGTAGTTCTGGCAGATTGGAAGATCATTGAGTTGAGCGAGCAGAAAGGTTTTGAGGAGGCAGACTGAATGCTGACCGAAGTGGAGGGTTACTATTTTTAATACGTGTTGTACTGATGGAAACGAAATGGTATTCCTCTATGTGCTAATACTTTATATACCCTTTATCCAAACCATAAGTCTACATGCCTTGAATATTCCTTGGCCGATACTCGCTCTCCAAGTACTCCAGCTCCTCCTTCGTAAACTTGACATTCAACGCCTCCACCGACTCCTTAATCCTCTTCTCAGAATTCAACCCTAAGATCGGATAACAACCCTTCTGCAGAACCCACGCCGTAGCAACAAGCGCCATACTAATCCCCTTATCATTTGCAACCTTCTCAACCCGATTCACAATCTCCAAATTCGCATCTGCAAACCACGCTTCCGTCTTCTTATCACTCTGACTCCTAATCGACTGATTCGCCTCATCAGTCTTGCTCGACAGAGGTTTAGCTAAAAGACCGCGCGCGATGGGGCTCCAGGGAATGACGCCAACGCCTGTGGCCTCACAAAAGGGTAGCATTTCGCGTTCCTCTTCGCGGTAGAGGAGGTTGTAAAAGGGTTGCATAGAGATGAAGGGGGTCCAGCCTTTAGATTGGGCGATGTATTGGAGACGGGCGAATTCCCAGGTGTACATTGATGAGGCGCCGATGTAGCGGACTTTGCCGGATTGGACGACGTCGTGAAGAGCGCGCATGATCTCTTCGGGGGGTGTTTCACGGTCCAGGCGGTGGATTTGAAGGACGTCTGTACTGTCAGTATGTCACTCGCTATACTACTTGAGGCCGACTTACCAATGTAGTCAGTCCCAAGACGTTCAAGACACTTATCAACAGCATGGAAAATATGCTTCCTACTCAACCCCATCTGATTCACAAGCGGGCCGTCATTGATACTATCAGGCCTTGTACCATCATCCATAACGGGATTGAAGATCTTTGACAAGATAACAACCTTTTGACGAGGAATGTTGAACTTCTTCAAGGCCTTGCCAATGATGACCTCTGATTCGCCATTAGAGTACGTATCAGCTGTATCCCAGGTATTGATGCCTTGGTCATAGGCAGCTTTAAGAAGCTTCAGGCCATCTTCTTCGTCGAGGACCCAGGGTGAGCCTTGCCATGAGCTTGAGCCAAAGGTCATACAGCCAAGGATGACCTTTGAGATCTTGAGGCCTGTGTTACCGAGTCTGGGCTGTTAGTAGAGGATCTGGCCAGTGGCGGAGGTGCTTACCTGACGTATTCCATTTTGAAGGCACTTGAGGGACTGGTAATGATGGTGATGTTACTATTGAACAGGCCTTGATGTTATTTTTATTTGTTTTAAATGCCGCTTTTATGCCACTCGTCTTCACGCCGATCTGGCCAACGCTGATATCGCCGAACATTTCCTTCCCCGCATTATTCCACTGGGATCATCAACCCCTCACCCCCAACGCGACTCAATCGGCCATCCTTCCTATTGGTCGACGAGCCATTCATAGTGGGTTCAGCTTCGGGCTAATATCCGCTGAGATCGTGGAGAAGCCGCGAAATCTGAGTCGTCAAGGCGATGTTTTAAACCACCAAGACAAGACTCATCGCAGCATCGACAATCAGCTCGATACCCGCAAGCAATTATGGCACCCAAACTTCAGACTATTCCTGTTCCCTCAGCGACAGTTCAATCTCACGCTTCGAATTTGTTGCAACTTCCAGACAAGACTGTGCTATGTACATGGTTTGGTGGCTCACAAGAAGGACTGCCTGATATCAGTATTTGGCTATCTCGACTAGAACCAGGATCATCGTCTTGGACTTCCCCGCAAAAGATCTCATTTGATGAGAATAGAAGTTGTCAAAATCCAGTCTTGTTCAGGGCACCTCACAATGGGGACATCTGGTTGCTTCACACTTCGCAAGACGCTGGTAATCAGGATGGCGCTTATATCCTGAAGCGCACATCTTCTGACCAGGGTCGAACCTGGTCTAAGGCTAGTCGGCTTCTCCCCAATGTCACTGGCATTTTCATCAGACAGCCCATCGTCATCAATGGCAACGGGACCTGGATCTTGCCAGTTTTCTACTGTCGCACAGAACCTGGCCATAGATGGATTGGCAGCGATGACATCTCTGGCGTTCTATACTCAGAAGACAATGGCGCAACGTGGAAGGAGAAGCAAGCACCAGACAGTGTCGGCTCAGTCCACATGAATATCCTCCCCCCAGCATCCGGCTCCTCACTCTGGGTCGCATTCTACCGTAGCCGCTGGGCAGACAACGTCTACCGCTCAACATCCAATAACAGCATCGACTGGGAACCACCAAAAGCAACAACCCTCCCAAATCCCAACAGTGGCATCTGCGCAGCCCGGTTATCATCAGGCCATATCGCCATTGTCTTCAACAGATCAAACGCCTCAGCTGATACCCTCAAACGACAAGGCTTGTACGATGACATCACGCCTGAAGATGATAAGCGACCGAATCAGATTACAAAGACAGGAAAGGATGCCATTTGGGGAACGCCTAGAAAGACGTTGACACTTGGAGTCTCGGAGGATGAGGGGCTGACGTGGAAAGAGCGTGTGCTTGAAGATGGGGATGGGTTTTGTGGGACGAATAGTTCTTCGGGACAGGAGAATAGGGAGTTGAGTTATCCGAGTATTTATATTGAGAAGGACGGGGGTAATGATGTTGCGCATGTGGCGTATACTTGGCATCGGCAGCATATCAAGTATGTAAGGATTGATGATGTCGAGGCATGGGTTAGTTCCGATTGAGAAATATATCTGAATTGCACAATGAAACTCATAGACCATATCACCAGCGATTTGTGTTAGTAATGGGAGATGTCAAGTTTTGCAAACTTCTCCATTGTCTCATCTGAAAGGCTGTAAAGGTCTCTGTTTTACATTCATCTTCAATTAAGTGAACGGATTAAATAGCTAAATCTCCTTTGCAGATACATCACGATTACATATCTGGTTCTACAGGTTCTTGCATTAATATTCATTGTCTTGAACTCTGCTAGCTACTCTGGAAGTCATTTCCACTCTACCATGTTTACCCTACATAAAAACGAGGCCATTACCCGGCTTTTTCCCATTCCTGAGACCCTTCTACTGTCTGTGATCATGTGTCCGATGTCTCAGCGCTGTCTCGGTCTGGTTTCCGGCCGAGACATGGTGCATCATCCGCGAGTGTCCACCCAACCAATAGGATTTCTGACCGCCACCCCATAAGAGCTCCAAGCGGACCGGGCATTCACTGCTCGCCACTAGAATCTGTGTAAACCATGGATCAAGAGAGACGATGTAAAGAAATCACAAACGTTAGAATATTGTTAAAAGAAGGGCTTGCTTAGCATCAAGACATAACCTCCACTTACACTTACAAGTATATTGGAGCACTCAACAATTAGTCAACACACATCTATTATCTGCTTTACAAAAATACGCATCATGACTCAAACAAAAGACCATGTTCTGATAACTGGAGCCGGTGGCTTCATAGGCCAGGAACTCATCACATCTCTCCTCCAAGACATGCCCAGCGCTCATTTCACCCTCACCGACATCATCACACCCCCCATCCCCTCGGGAGCAGAGAACCAGGTCACATCTCTCAAAGCAGACCTAACAGACCCATCAGCTGTTACATCCCTGCTGTCCAACCGTTTTAGCCACGTCTACATCCTTCATGGTCTCATGTCCGGTGGCGCAGAGGCCAATCTAGACCTGGGACTCAAGATCAACGTTGACTCTGTGCGAAGTATCCTTGACGTGCTGCGGACTGAATATCCTGGTACGAAAGTGATATTTGCTAGCTCTTGCGCTATATACGGTCAGACGGACCTTGTGACTGAGTTTGGTACACTTCCTCAGCCTAAGAGTTCATATGGCATTCAGAAGTTGCTGGTGGAGCTTTTGATCAACGATTACTCCCGTCGCGGTCTTCTCGACGGACGAATTGTGAGATTACCCACTGTCATTGTCCGCCCAGGCGCACCCTCGGCAGCTGCATCAAGCTTTGCATCAGGCATTGTCCGGGAGTCTCTACAAGGAGTCCCCAACATTTTACCTGTTGGTAAAGACCTTGAGCTTTGGGTATGCAGTCCTGCAACAGTTATCAAGAACCTCATCAAGATCAAGGACGTTCCAAAAGAGAAGTTTGGTGACTCGAGAGTGGTCAACTTGCCTGGTATTACTGTTACGGTGCAGGAGATATTAGACGCTTTGAGAGAGGTTGGCGGTGAGAAGGCGCTTGCTCAGATTGAGGAGAAGAGGGATCCGACGATTGAGGCAATTGTCAGTAGTTGGCCCGCCAGATTTGATGTTTCTAGAGCTTATGGTCTTGGATTAGAAGCGGATGGGAAGGTGTTGGATGCTGTTAAGGCCTTCCAGACAAAGATTGCCAAGGTGTAGTTTACCAATAGCGTTATGCTATAATAGCAATGAAAGCTTATAATACATGTGTGCTATCGGGATGTTGGCTGAAGGTGGCTCGTGCCGTCTCAATCGCCCGTTCAAATCACACTGAAAGTGACCAGGCATTTAAGAGAAGCCCCATAGAGTTGCCAGTTGGTAGACAAAGATGCTATAGCTAAAGTCAGTGTAAGGCAAGGGCTAACTTGAAGCTCTAGATACAGGAGGTCAATGAATATAAGATGAGTGAGAGATTCGCAGAGCAATATTGTGTAGTATATGATGCTATGCATTTAGGAACTATCGATATGTATTCTCCTGCCGCGAAAAGCTCTATAGCTTCGACAACAAACGCGTGAATGCATTACCAACCACCATATGATCAACATCCAACGTATTCACCAAGCTAGCTCTGGCTTCGCTTAGCGACGTGATGCCACAAAGACGCATTGAAGTCTCAAGCTCATCTTTAAGAACTATATCTCGTTAGCTTGTTCATCTTTGCGCGACACAGAAAACTCACTGTGACAGAGATGCTCGGCACCCTCTTGCCCGTGAATAAGAGAGTATAGGAATGGTCGTCCGATACCAACTGCTGTTGCGCCGAGGGCGATGGCCTTCAAGATGTCGGATCCCCGCTCGAAGCCGCCGTCGATATAGACTTCAAGCTGATCAAAGACCTCTGGGCAGTTCTTCCGTAATTCTAGCAGTACCAGAATACTTGCTTGAGACCTGAAGATAGTCAGCTTTAGTATCGTGGGAATGGAAGAACCGACTTACCCGTCTAACGACCGTCCGCCATGGTTACTCAACAATACACCCTCAACACCATACTCCGCCGCTTTGATAACGTCCTCAGCAGTCTGAACCCCCTTCAATACAATCGGCAACCCTCCACTCGCCTCGCGTATCCAAGCCAAGTCATCCCAACACAAGGACTTGTCAATATACTGTGCCATGAGACGGCCAAACCCACTCCCCTTCTTATCCTTACTGCTCTCGCCGCCACTAATCGCCGACTTGACAGTCTGTTCTTGCGCAGCTCTCTCGTCTGCCTCGCGCTTCCCTGGTACAGGCGCATCGACCGTTACAAAGATCGCTTTGACGCCGAGACCTCGTACGGTTTTGAGAAGCTCGACGGTCTTTTCGTGGTTGGAGTTGACGTATAGCTGGAAGAAGAATGGTTGTGTTGAGGGAGCGGCTTTGACGATCGACTTTAACGAGAATGAAGCATTACTCGAGATCTACCAATTATTAGTTAAGAACTTTGCGACATGGTCACTGGATGCACTTACACATTGGATGATGCCATCATTGGCCGCAGCCCGACTAAGCGCCAACTCCCCATCAGGATGCGCAAGTCTCGCCATAGCAGCAGGAGAAATAAAGAACGGGGCACTACTATCAAAACCAAGAATACTGGTCTTGTAGTTGACTTGCGACACATTCCTCAAGATCCTAGGCCTGATCATAATTCTCCGCACCAGCTCCTTATTCTTCCCGTGCGTGACGAGATCTGTCGCAGCGGACGAGTAAAATGCCCATGTTTTGGCTGAGAGTGAATCATGAGCTGCCCTTTCATAGTCAGGAGCACTCAAGATCGCGTCTATTGGGGGAATTGTCTTTGTTGTTGGTGTAGAGAGGGTTTGGTTTGTTTGTGTTGGCGATGTAGGGGGCGGCACGGGATCGATGTCGGTGGTTTTAGGGGTCGAGCGACTAATTGTAGATTCCTCGAGGAGGCCTACTAATTTGTCGCTGGGAAGGTCTTCGATGATATCAGGTGCGTGGACATCGTTGTAGAGTTCCGTGGCATCAGAACCAGCGAGGTTCAACAGCACTACTCATCACGATTAGTCTCGCCACAACCTCCCAAGTTACTCAACATACCTTCTGGACCGCCAGGGTGCTCATTAATAAAATGCGTAATATCCCAAACCTTGGAATGGACAGCTATCCAGCAGTCGTTCGCCGTGTTATGCTGCTTCAAGTCGTCTAGGGACACTTTTCTCGTCTCAATTGATGTCTCCATGATTGCCGATAGTATTGACTGAATCTACAGAACGAAACAAGTTGTAGACCTTGAAAATAAGCTAATCGCCCAAGCTGCAATTTGCTATCTCCACAAGCTCTTACAGCCCGGGAATGCCGAGTATCGGGCTGGGGTCACGGAGAACCCTCCCATTGGCTGCTTTCGCCCCCCGGGAATGTCTCCGGGCGTTCAACCCCGCATTGGGCCTTGGAGTTTTGGTGCACTTAAGAGCTCGGAGATAGCATGGACGATTACTGCATCAAGCAATATCTTCATTACACAATCAACTACTCTATCACTCACTAGTCAGATCCTCAAAATGGAGCGCAGCACTATCCAAGCAAAGGCAAAGCCCCTCCCTAAAGGAGTCTACACCCCCGTCGTCACACTCTACAAAGCAGACGACCCAACCCAGCAAGTAGACCATGAAGCAATGCACACCCAATGTCAAGCCTTGATCAAGGCAGGCATGCACGGTCTCGTCTATCTCGGCACGAATGGCGAACTAGTTCTCCTCTCACGAGAAGAGCGCAAAGCCATCATCAAGACAGCCGTGCAGGCAGCTTCTGCAGCGAGTGGACCTGACTACCCCATTGTGGCAGGCATCTCGGCACAGTCTACGCTGGAGACGATCCAGAACGCCAAAGATGCAGCGGAAGCTGGTGCTGGTTTTGGCTTGCTTCTGCCACCGAATTACTGGCCCAAGGCGCTGCCCAGCCAAGCTATAGTTTCGTACTTTAAAGAAGTTGCGGCAGCTTCACCGATACCCATTGTCATTTACAACTTTCCCGCTGTCACATCTGGTATTGATCTAGATTCTGATCAACTAGCGACTCTGGCTTCTGAACCGAACATCGTAGCGGTGAAGTTGACCTGCGGAAACGTGGGAAAGCTCGCTCGGTTAACAGCGCTGTTCTCCCACGAGCAATTCGGTGTTTACGGCGGAAGCAGTGATTATCTCCTCCCCACCCTGCACAGTGGCGGAAGCGGTTGTGTGACAGGGATGGGTAACATTTTCCCGTCTAGTACAGCGGGTGTTTATGACTTATGGAAAGCGGGAAAGATTGATGAGGCGAATAAGCTTCAAGGTCTAGTCGCTCATGCTGAGTGGGCTTGTAAGAAGGGTATTAGCAATACCAAGTATGGAGCGTGGCATTTCCTGGGTAAGGATATTGGGTTGGATAACGAGACTTCGTGGCATATGAGGAAGCCTTATCAGCCGCTTGATGATAAGGCGAAGGAGTGGACTGTCAAGACACTGAGTGTTCTGGCGGATAGCGAGAAGCAATCGAGAAAGCAATAGATTGAATAGTTTTCCATAGTTGTTAAATCACGGACGAAAAGGATGTCACTGCGTTATCATTCTTAGTTAGTCGACGTGAATGATTTATTGATGCAAGCCTGTCGACAACAAGCCATGGGCCCAGACCTTGTCCGGATCAAAGCTCAGTGGCGAGAAAACAACCCGCCGCGTGAACAAGCATACGCGTAAATCTCTTGCCTGTAGACATCTCCACAACTAACTAATGCGTACTGAACTTGTTTGACGGAATGCCTTGGGCATTAAAGTCTACTGCACTTGATTGATCATGACGCATCAGCTTGTCGCCCTAATCATCGGCACGATCTCTTTCGCATTTGTTCCCCGCGTGCTCATGTTAAGATCACAAGCCGTCACGAAACAATCATTAGTGAATATCACAATAATCGGTCAAATAACCGACACCGACAGTATCGCATTTCCTGCACTGATACTGCAACCATCTTTCGATGATGTCCCGGGTGGCACAGATATCACCAAGCGGGCGGCCATTCCCCTCGGTCTTCCCTCCTACTGGCCAAACAATCTTCCCCTCCAATCCAAGACTATCAGTGCGTCTCCAAGCACGACTCATTCAGAACTCTAAACGCGCTAGTCTGCCTCCCCCAGACTCGATACCCCATACCCCGCATTCACTCCCCATGCCAAGTTTTTAATCCCATAAAAAGGAGTTGATATCCCCAGTATCAAAGTCATCAATCCAGTGATACTCTAATCACCAGGATCAAACAACACTTTCAACACTAACAAATTTCCGTTTGTGATCATGGCTCTGAGGAACTCCATCTCGGATGAGAAGGATGTCGAGGCTATTGCCTCTCATCTCGATCATGCCAACACTTCAGCTACCAATGGTGGTTTGTCCGCTGAGGACATGGAGTTTGTCGCCAATTTTCCAGAAGAGAAGAAGAAGAAGGTCTTGGCGAAGATCGATGTAAGTTGATTGGCTTTCACTCTACGCAGACAAGATCTGACCGTTTCAGTGGCGACTTATGCCGATGCTGGCTATTTTCTACCTCGTCACGTACATCGACAAAGCGAATATCGGAAACGCCAAGATCGAGGGAATGCTTCCGGATCTTGGTATGAGTGGAGAGCAGTACAATATTGCGCTCTCAATCTACTTCATTCCTTGTATGTTCCGCCCTCAAGCGATATGGAGCAGGGCTAATTTGTTCAGATATCCTCGCTGAGATTCCTAGCAATATGATTCTCAATAAGTTCGCGAAGCCTTCTCAGTACATGGCTACCATCATGTTCATCTGGGGTATTGTCGTGGTTTGCACTGGTCTAATCCACAACTTTGGCCAACTCTGTGCCATCCGTATCCTCCTTGGTCTGTTTGAGTAAGTAGTCTCTCACCTCTATATCTCGTACCTGCTAACATCACCAGGGCTGGTTTCTTTCCCGGCGCTATCCTCATAATTTCGAAATGGTACCTCCCCCACGAGACGCAAACCCGAGTCGCGATTCTGTATACATCCGCTGCCACAGGAGGTGCTTTCTCCGGCCTCTTCGCATACGCCATCGCCAAAATGGACGGCATCGGTGGCCAGACCGGTTGGAGATGGATCTTCTTCATCGAGGGAATCTTTACAATCGTCATGTCCTTCGCCACGTGGTTCTTACTCATTGATTCACCCACTCTTTCATACTGGCTCACCGATGAGGAGAAGCGCTATCTAGTTCTGCGCCAAGCTTCCCGACGTGTCACCAACTCGAGCGAATACCGCGAAAAGACATTCGATAAGGGAGCTTTGTTCGAGGTTCTCAAGGACTGGAAGGCATATCTCCTGGTTATCATGTCCTGGTCCAACGCAGCGCCCAACTACGGTCTCAAGTTCTCGATGCCCTCTATCGTCAAGGGAATGGGCTACACATCCAGCAACGCCCAACTCATGACTATTCCTCCTTATCTCTGCGGAGCTATCTCCTCTTACCTCCTCGCTCGATTTGCCGATAAGCATAAGTGGAGAATGCCCTTCATCGTTGGTCCTCAGCTCTGCATCGTCATTGCTTTCTCTATCCTTATGACCAAAGCCGAGTTTATTGTTCAGAACCTCGGAGTGTGCTACTTCGCAGTCTGTCTCGCTTGTGCTGGCATGTATCCCATCTTGCCTGGTACCAGTGCCTGGAACATCGACAACAACCTCAATCCTACGAAGCGAGCTATCAGCATTGGCTTTGTCACCTGTGCGGGTACAATTGGTGGTATCTATGGTAGCTACATCTATATCGACAAGGAGAAGCCCAAGTACACAACTGGATATGGTGCATCGCTAGGATTCGCCGTAGCAGGAATCTTGGCTGCTGTTACCCTTGAGACTGCTTTGGTCATGATTAACAAGAAGAGGTCCAAGGTCAGCGAGGCAGAAGTTCGAAGCAAGTACACAGAGGAGGAGCTTGAGATCATGGGTGAGAAGAGCCCACTGTACCAGTACAAGCTGTAGTAGAAGTAGTGATAACGAATGCTTTCCATGTACTTCAATTGATACAAGTTGCCACACATTTGCTCCTTAACACGATGATATGATATTAGTAGGGTAATAGTTAAAGAGAAGTATTTCCTGCGTTAATCCGAACCACCTGGTGAATAGTGTACACTTGATGCACCAGGTCCGGTGCAGGTATGTGTTCGCATAAGTGACGTGTATGTAACGTAAGCGCTTTTACCCGTAAAATTGGGTCCAGCGTCCGCGTCATCCTCAACATACGGCCTGATGGGCGACCCATCAGGTCAATTTGCTTACATACTTGTTCTTCAGGATTTCACAGTTAGTGGTCAACCTCTTAATGAGAAACAAGTCCATTTAAATGCATGTCAAGAAGCCAATTGCATCTTAAAGTCGGCAGTACAGATTTCAAACTATAAATTAAGAATTTAAGAATAGAAAGGTTTAAGAGCACTAGAATTCCCTACAGCTTGGGTCTAAACGCATAGAACGGCATTGCAAATACGCCAAATGGGTCGATAGTCGTCATGTCGGGATGTGGCTATTTTTTGGGTCTTGAAAATATATATAAAGCTCAATCAAAATGCTGAATATCCCGCTTCTCACCCACAATCACGCTCCAGACACAGGATGAAGCTTCCAATAATTTTAAACCTGCTGTTAGTTAGCAGCGCCAGCCTGGCCATACACAACTCTGAAAACATATCTGCAATCTTGAGCAACAACTATGGTAACTCGCTCGACCTGAAGAGAGAGCGAATCTTTGAAACTAACAGCCAATAGTTGATTTAGATGACCGTGTTCACGATGCATATCAGAAGGCTCAGGCTTTTATAGCCAAACTAAACAATACAGAAAAGATCTCAATTATCACCGGCGGTGATATTAAAGGCGATAATTCCTGGCCATTTGCTGACGGCGTCAAAGCTGGCATGATGGCTGTCATGTGCGGCATGACCCGGGTTAACGGCACGCTCTCTTGTGAGAACAATAGTCTTATCAGCGGAGTGTTGAAGAAACAGATGGGCTTCCCGGGAATGGTGTTCCCTGACGTCAACTCGCAGAGCACATCTTACCAGTCGGCGAATGCAGGTCTTGATTTTGGATCAAGCTCTTATTGGACATCAGATATCCTGGAGGCTGGCATCAAGAATGGAAGCTTCACTCAGGAACGATTAGACGATATGGCTATTCGAATCGTCATGGGCTACTACTACGTCAATTTAGACGATGGTAAACAGCCATCTCAAGCCGGTTATTATGAGTATCGCAACGTACGCGGCAATCATAACAAGCTTATTCGCGAGATCTCACGGCAGTCTATCGTTGTTCTGAAGAATTCTGCTTCTAACGGTCTGGGACTTCCTCTTACTAAGCCGCGTTCCATTTCACTTTTTGGAGCCCACGCTGGCCCCTGCATGACCGGCCCCAATCAAGCATTTTCCGTTCAAGGCACAGAAAACGATGTTTATCAGGGACACCTTGCCAGTGGGACTGGCTCAGGCCAACTGTCATTTCCCTACCTTATGACCCCTTTCCAGTCTCTAACAGCCCGGGCGATTGAAGATAACAGCATGATCTGGTGGCTAATGAACAACACCTACACGTCAGGCTCAGGGGGACATATGAGTAGTGGCGGTGATACTGATAGTGCTGGAGGGGTGTCAGGGAATTCAATCAAGGGCAAAGAAAGTGACAAGTCTCTCCCTAACGAGGGAAACAAAGATGGCGGATCTGATAGCAGTGCTGGTGGAGGCATCAATCTTGGTGATCTTGGCCAGGGAACAGCCATCAGTCCTTCGTTTACTAACTATGCAGGGAACTCAGAGGCATGTCTTGTCTTCATGAACTCGTACTCGGGCGAAGGTGGTGACCGCAGCCGACTCTTGGATGATGACCAAGACGCTATGGTTTTGAGTGTTGCTTCAAACTGTAACAACACAATTGTGGTTGTCAATACCTCTGGTCCCCGCATCCTCGATGCTTGGATCGAGCATGAGAATGTCATAGCCGTATTGTATTCTGGTCTTTTGGGTCAGGAGAGCGGCAACGCCATAACGGCTGTGCTCTATGGCGACGTTAACCCTAGCGGAAAGTTGACACACACCATCGCCAAGAACGCATCCGATTATCCTGTTTCTGTCTGTCTTACTGAGCAGTGTAACTTCTCTGAAGGCGTTTACATCGACTATCGGTACTTTGATGCTCGAAACATGTCTGTACGGTACCCATTTGGCCATGGTCTGACGTACACCACTTTTGAGTATGGTGACGTTCATGTCCAGGTGAAAGACAAAGAGGCTCTATTGTCGAAATACCCCAATGGGAAACTTGTACCAGGTGGATCATCAGATCTATGGGATGAAGTCGTTCATGTTGAGTCTACGATTAAGAACACTGGTAAGCGAGCGGGATCTGAAGTCGCGCAGCTTTACGTCACATTTCCAAACTCCGCTAAGCAGCCGGATCGTGTTTTGAGGGGATTCGACAAGGTTAAGGTGGCTCCAGGTGAAACTTCTCGGGCTTCTTTCACGCTTCGGCGTCGAGATTTGAGTTATTGGGATACAGCGGCCCAAAAGTGGGCTATTGCTACTGGCACTTATAAGTTCATGGTAGGATCGAGCTCACGGGATCTCTTTGGATCTAGCTCCTTAACTATAGATTAATAACAGACTGGGTTAACCTTTAAATTGTTCTATTTATATATTTTATATTAAAGAAATTAAAAGTTAGAAAGACATGTATTTTTATATATTCCTCTTTTTACACTCTTATGTATAAAAAGCTTTCCTTCAGACCATAAACGAACAGTGGCAGTAAGTTTGCAAATGTAGCTAATTTGTACCCCAGGCTGTTCTGCAATCTTCGTGGCATGTAGAGAGTTAACATCAATTCTAATGGGTACGATGACTTCTTCTACGTTTCGCCCAACGGAGATGCATTCCCTTCAATAACAATCGAGACAGAGCTCCGATACGTCCACCGAATTTCAGGAATATCGGCATGATCAAGGGGCACATCGGATATACTTAGGCTCGCGTTAGATGGAGCGATGGTGACGGGCATGGCAGAGCTGAATACACGGTTATCGACGACTGTGGAGACGTCCATGCCTGGCTGCTCCTCAGCTTGCCTTTCACCTCCAAGGGCATGGGAGACATCCGTGGTTGTCGCAAGTTTCAGTTAGCGGCGCGGTCCATCTCGGCCGGACAAATATCCACCTGGGCCGGGTCATTCCGTTAGCCACTTGTTTGTCACCCCGCAAACAAAATCAGATGTCAGAAGTCGATGCATTTACTCCTACTCATTATAACTCGAATCTTTTGAAGTACGCTCATGGTGATAGATCTAATCCAATCCAACTCAGATCAGTTGTTGCCCCATTGAAAGTCCCAAACTATCACTCATTTAAATGCAACCAAAATCGGGATATATATATCACAATTCTACAAGCCGCACCTCGGAAAGGTTCCTTGGGTCTAGTCTTTGCTATACTGGTATGGACAATGACCGCCTCCACGGAGCAACAAGATGAAATTGCCAAGTTGGTTGAGCAACACGCCGCAGTTCCTCCACCCTGGTTCATGTTTCCAAAAGACCATCCGTACAGCATTGGCTGGCGCATGGGTACTGGCGAATCTTACATTATGATTTATTGGACTTGGTGGAAGCAAGAAAAAGAGCATCTCGACGGAAAGCAGCGAATTGAGTATTTTCGCAGATGGCCGCCTCCACCCGAGTGGCTCATTTGGATGATAGAAGTGATCTGGGATCTTGACCCCAAGGACTTTGAAGATGAACAAGATTACGCGCCCTACTTCAAACGCGTTGAGGAGCTTGGTTTCGGGTCAGAGGATGATTACAAGAATGCTATGCGTGATGAGGAAGAGTAAGTGGGGGGATGATACCGTAAGATTTCGTCACCGCGATGCATCGGTCTTCTAGACTTGCGAACCGACGGTGACATTGCAGGAAGCGCAACAGGCAGCCATGAAGAAGATAGAACCAGTAACGACAAAGACTCTGTTCAGCCGGGGGAAGGCGAGGATACAGGCAATAATGTAGTGAGATTTAGTTGGTTAGCAAGAGTCACATCCATCCTGAATTGTCTCGTCGATTGCAGTTGTGTCTGAAACGAAATCAAGCCTGCCCGGGAAAGGTTATCGGAATCAAATAATAAGAGATGAAAGCAAAACACACTTATCAAGTTTTAATCTGCAAATGTTAACAATGACTTGTTATTTTATGAGATCGGCATCTATAGTATTTCTAGGAAAGTCTTTTCATTCTTACAATCTCGCTCTGAGTTAAGCAGGATATCTTACTACTCTTACTACAGCATTTAAAAGGGCATAATAGGGCCAGAGGAATAGGCTATCTATACTTATAAACTTTTCGGAAAATAGATATCTCTTATTAAATTTATTTGCAGGAATTGTGAACAATAAAGCCAGCAGAGGGGCAAGAATTTGGTAACTGGTATTAAGCATGGCGTGATATGACGTGAAGTAGCTTGAACCAGCAGAGAGAATTGATAGCTTGACCAGCTATGAACTGCTCACCATGCATGTCTTCATACCTCCAAGAAGAATAAACTCGTCGAGCCTGTTCAATGTTTATGTCATTGTGCACCCCTACTCCGTCGGGTCAGGAATAGGCACAGCTTGCCCACGCGTGAATGAAACGGCATCGAGGTAAAAGCTAGGGTTAATGCCTTGGTTCTGCGTGATGGTAATGCAGAGATCAGTAGAATCAATGCTTGGGCCGGTATATGAGAAGGTGAAAGTAAAGTCGTTGAAGAAATTATACCCGACGATGCCCTTTTCACCAGAGTCGAATGCCCCGTCAATAGACAGTTCAGCGGTATTGACATTGTCATCGCAGCTAAGTGAGTTTGAGCCATACTCCTTGATGCAGTTCTGGAGAACCTGCGCTTTGAAGGTATACTCAAAGCCCGCCTCGACTGCGACGCGCTGGCAAACCGTGGCTGTGTTGTCAAGGTTTCCGGGTAATAACCTGCGGAATATTAGTATGAATTAATCAATCAGTGTTTCTGGATGACAGTGTTACGCACAGACAATGGGTGCCCTCGGCGCAGCCAAACGGGTCGGTGTAGACTGTTGGAGAGGTTCCTTCTACTACCCAAGGATCGACGGTAGCCTTTTCGAAGCCGCCATTCTCGACGAGGTTGGTAATCACGGGAGGGCCAGCGGTCGTCGTAGTGGCTTCGATTGTTGTGCTTGTGGCGTCGTCGGCGGTCGTAGAGGTCTCTGTCTCTTGGGAAGTGACAGCTGTCGTGGTTGCGACGATGGTAGTAAAAGAGCTGATATCATCGGTCGTAGTGGCAGAGGTCTCAACAGTGGTCTGAGACTCCGTGGCGCTGAGAGTCTCTTGAGAGGTTGAGTCAGTGACACTCAGAGTTTCTTGAGAGGTTGAGCCAGAAGTAGTCGTCTCTAGTTCTGCAGTGGTAGAGTCGGCTGTAGAAGTCTCTACAGTGACAGATGACTCAATGCTTGACGCAGACTCAGTGGCGCTTAGAGTCTCTTGAGAGGTAGTCGTTGTGGCAGCGCCTCCAGCCGTTGTAGTGCCAATTTCGCTGGTGAGTGACGTTGTTGTTGTCGGCCGAGGATGGGGGGCGCAAGCCTAAAACTGTAAGCTTCCTCTTGGGGCGTTAGGGGGCGGTTCAGGGCACTTACGCGAGCGGCGCAGAGGCTCGCGCCCATGATGAGGGGCCCAAAGGTAGTAGTGACACGCATCGTGGATAGACTGTTAAAGAGCGACTGGAAAAAAACGAGTGACTGGAATGCGGTAGGTAAAGAAGGAAATTGGAAGAGATAGAAGAGCGAAATGTTTTCTTATCATCACGTTGGGCTTCTGTGAGAGCTGAATGACAAGCTGGAACTATTGGCTTTAGGGCGCGCTAGTTGAACAGAAGCAGTTAGCAGATTCAGTAGTTGGTCAATGTAGCCCCGATTTTTTCAGGGGTAACGCAGGTAGGGCCAGCTCCTAATTTTGGATATAAATTGTTCTTCCGGGTAGGTAAGTGCAGACCGAAAATCATCTTATCTTCACGAACAGTATGAGCCAGTTCTATGAGATATAATTCCTATTGTGATTCTAATTTGCAGGGCCTCATTATTATCGGAGTCGCTTAAAGATAGTGCGCTATTGGTTGGGGCTGGAGCAAGATTGTATACTAGAGGTTTGCTAATTGACCCTTAAAGTATTGATTCGGCAGAATGCTCTCCTTACGAACGTCGGGATTTTAAAAGCTGGTCCAAGCTGCAGTGAGACCCTTGGCTGATAGCTTAAATGAGCACAGTGAAGTTAACTTAGTATGTAGCTACTTTGACTAGGCCTACAACGGTCAAGATGGTAGGAGTTTACTGTGTAGAGGCAATCAAATGTTAAACATTCCCCGCTTTTGTCCTACTATGACGCAAACGCCACTGATCTCATCAACATCTTCTTTTCTTTGCCGTCACTTCATCATGGTCAACGGTGATGCCATCACCTTCAATGTCGCCATCTTCATTGGCACCCTGTTCCTTCTGGAATTCGGCGCCGATAAATTCGTCGAGCATACGGCCATTGTCGCCCGCCGGACGGGAGTTCCGGATACAGTGATTGTCCTGCTCACTGCTGGTGCAGAGTGGGAAGAGGTACCGCTAGAACCCATTCGTTCAGATCTATCTTCCTCAGTTAAACTCATCATAGCTTGTTGTCGTTGCTGCTTCACTTGCGCAGGGTCGACCCTCGCCAGCTATGGGAAATATCATTGGCTCAGCCATCTCGAATATCCTTGGCGCCTTTTATTTCATCCAACGGGCTCGCATGTTGGGTTTGACAGGAGCTCTAGGATATACTCGTTGTGCTTACTTATTATCACCACCTTTGTCGCCCCGGTCATTTAGTTCTCACAGAGAATCATCTGGTTGATATGCGGTTCGGTCTTGATTGCGCTCTTTGCTATCTACCTTATCTCAATTGGCTGGGCCATCAGTCGAGGAAGCCTGACCGCCCCCAAAGGTTCGAATGATGATAGCAGCGGCGATGAAAGCGACTCATTGTCGACAGAATCGACGCCGTCTGTCAGGAGCACCCTCCCGCCGAGCCACGAGGAGCATGAGCCTGAGAGTAGGAACGAACGGGATCGGTAAGTCGGTGGTAGTCCTTCGGTGGCCGGCGTCACGAATGTGTCGATGCATCAAGGAGACGGAGCCTCGGATATCACATTAGTTTTCTGATCCTTGGCTTCTTAGCCATCTGCCTCTCGGGCTATGTTCTCTCACACGCCGCCATCAACGTCACAGACGCTGTTGGCATTTTCGACGTTGTGTTCGGTATCGTCATTCTTGCCATCGCCACAACCCTACCCGAGAAATTCGTTGCTGTCCTGAGCGGGACCCGAGGCCATGTAGGGATTCTTGTAGCCAATACCGTGGGGAGTAATGTCTTCCTTCTGTCGCTCTCCCTGGGCATCGTCATGGTTAATACCTCCGGGAACTTTGATGGGGGTAATATCAACGTCCCTGAGCTATCTGTCCTCTGGGGCTCTACGCTAGCGCTCACGATAACTGTTTGGTATGGTAAAATTTTTGATCGCTGGATTGGAGGAACCATGTTAGTTGGTTATATTGTATTCATCATCTTGGAGTTTACAGTCGTTCGTCATATGGCAGATTCGCCATGTACATCCTGGTTAAACGGAAAGAAACGCTGAGCAAAGCAGCACTAACCCTAAGTCCCATCGCTAGTTATCTAGATGTCGGAATGTGTATGACTATGGAACCAATATGGAGTTTACGGTAGTATGCTCATCGTATTCGTGAACCAGCCACTGCTCTGTTACAGAAAGCAGTACTGCGGTGCGCCTCGTGGAAGTCTGAGTGCCTAATTAACTATCCAAAGCTATGGAAACTTTATTGTCTTTAAGTCTTAGAGCAGTAGTTCTTACTATTAAGCTAATCTATTTATAATCTATTTATTATACCTTTCTATTTATATAATATAGCTAACTACTTAATTTTAACAATTTAAGTAAAACCTATAATAT